>PVIA01003526.1:0-165526 GCA_004024845.1 Tonatia bakeri | reverse complement strand
GCCAGTGACGAAGTAGGTGCTTGACAAAGGATTAAGATTTTTTAAAAGATTAAGACTGCAGGAACAAAGCTGAAGGACACATGGATAAAAACTAGGGGGAGGGTGGTAATGGGAAGGAAGCTGGGAGGGAGGGGTGGGTGGGCTGGATTGGGAGTAAAGGGGAGAAAACTGTACTTGAACAATGATTAAAATAAAATTATATATAAAAAAAGAAGTTTGTTGTTTTTGAATTAATTTATAGGATTCATTGAATAGGAGTTCTATAGATATATGTATGACAAATATTTTCTTCTTTTTGGGGATTTGCTTTTTGAATATCTTAAAATATCTTTTAATAAACAGAAGTATTGATTTCTAATAAAATAAAATCTTTCAATCTTTTATGATCAGTGATTCTTTTTGTGTACTGTTTAAGAAATGTGTACCAGTCTCAAAGTCAGCAGGATATTGTCCTGCAATCATTCCTAGAAGTTTAACTCTATTATCTTTTACCTCACTCAATAATCAATTTCTAATTAATTTTCAGCATATTGTTTCTATTAAGGTTCGAGGTTCATTTTTTTGGATGAATATTATTTTTAATTGATTTTTTTTAGAGTGAGAGAAAGGGTGAGAGAGAGAGGAAAAAAAGAGAAGAGAGAGAAACATGGATTTGTTGTCCCACTCATTTATGTATTCATTGATTGATTCTTGTATGTGCCCTGAGCAGGGATCCAACGAGCAACCTTGGCATATTGGGGTGATGCTCCAACCAAATGAGCCACCCAGGCAGACTGAAATTAATATCATTTTAAAAGCCGTATTGAAGTCATGTAACATCCAAGAGCAATTTCCCTGCTACTCTTTTGAGGGTGTTATTGCAAATACTTTTAAATTCCAACAATTTAACACTTAAATATGGCAGCAACATTTTTCAACAATCCTAATTGCTAAGATTGTCAGTATAGTTTACCCTTGCTTTAATTTGTTTCTTTCAAAACACATCCTTTGGGTTTTGCAGTACCATTGCAGAAATATGGTGAGTTTATACTTACCTTAGGTAATGACTATTTTGTGTTAGGATCCCTAAATGCAATCAGCTGTATATTCATTACACAAATGTGTATAAAATATAGGCTCAGTGTTAGGTTTTATGAATATAGTGGAGTATAATGTATATGCATGTATATATATATGTTTATATATATGTTTATATATTATATAATATAGGCAGTGTACACTTACTATGGAATTTAAATTCAATAATGTATTACTATAATAACCACATTTTTTAATCTTTAGAATTGGGGCTTATGTAAGCCAGTATTAGTTTCTGAGATCCTAACTATATCTATTCTGCTAGAGAATAGTTTGATAGACCATCCTTATTAAAACACATTTTCAATTAATTTGATACTATCAGAATTGAGAAGATAGAAAACAATGAATTTAAAACATGACAGCATCTGCTTTTAAATATTTTTCTCTGCTGTAACTTTTATGTGTGTGTGTGTGTGTGTGTGTGTGTGTGTGTGTGTATATATACTTTAATACATAGAATTTTCACAAACTATGGTTTCAATTTATATATATATAGAAACCATAGTTTGTGAAAATTCTATGTATTAAAGTGACAAAATCCCTTAAGAAAAAAACTATTAAGGAATAAATAATAAAGATAACAAGAATAAAGGAATTTGAAATTATTTTTAATTATGATGTAAATATGACAAAATATAAAGTTGTAGATTCTCATGTGTAAATATGCAGTATCCAGTGATACTGCATTGTATTAATGGTGGATAAAAGCTGAATAAAAATCCACTTAAACACAGAATATATAAAGCAGAGAAAGATTAAAAAATAACTTCAGTATTAGAGAGCATGCTGAAACAAAATATTTATGTAGTTAAATATTAGCTTGATTATAGTATAGCCAATAATAAAATGTTATCTTAATCTAATAAAGCAGCCTAGGGAAATTCTGGATTTAGATGATACATACATTGATCATGCACCAAAAAGCATGTTCTTGTTAATGTAAACTATGTGCCCACCATCAAATTGGAATATGAGTTGCCTAATCAAATGAAGGCAAAAATAATGAAGCTTGATTAGTTTGTCAGAATAATTGTATACCAGCATAGAAAATATACTAAATAAAACAAATTCTGGACCTAATCTGGAATTATATAGCTCAAATCAAAAATCTGCAGACTATAAAATGTGGAAATAATGGGGAAAAATCAAACATGTTTAGACAATCAGTGAAATTGTTCTTGCATAAAATCAAGCTGTCTAGATTACTTTGTGTATAACACAATAGAGAATGACCTGGCCTTTTTAGAAAATCACAAGTTTAGTATAGAACATATTCTAAGTCTTCCATCTAACCTTAACCTGTAATGAATATTCATAAAAAGCTTAACATCTCCACCCTTCAATCTTTATTTCTGATTCATGATCAAGCTCTAGGCAGACGATCTTTGAGATATCTCCATTTGAAATGTCACAACATAGATGTATTCTTATTTCATTCATGGTTGAATTAAATGCAAAAAATTTAATAATGCCCTTGCTTTTAGTCTCTTGTCCACTGTGTAAACTATACAATATTGTTGGACAAAACTATTGTTTTATTATAACAATTTCTCTTACAAAATGCAATAATTTCTGATTGTTTCAAATATAATCATTCATTTTTCGTTTTCTGTCTTCACTCTCCAAGCATACATCAGCCATCTGCTGATACATATTTTTTTCTATTAAAAAGGCTTAAAAATTCTTTCTCTTGCCTCATGCATTGAAATGAAGAACTGAGTTATGGGTTACTCTGGTGTTTTTAGGTGATGTTGAAAATGTATTGGCACCTTGTAATACCATTTCTTCGTGAAAATGTGGTTTGAATGTTAACAAATGTGTTTGCAATAAAATTTTTAAATATAAATTTTCATAACCTTGGTGCTATAGATAATTCTTATAATTTTTGCTTCATTTTACATTTTCATAAATATTAGCTATCATTTTCTTGCATTATTATATTCCAAAATATTTTTTATTATTTTATACTTATCTGATTTGCCTTTCTATTTTATATCCTATTTGCCTCTTTAGTTTTTAAACATGTATAGGCTTTAGTTTTCTGTTTATTGATTTAATCCATTAGTATGTATTCAATTTTCAAAATGAACCAGGCACTATATTAGATACTAAGAGTTTACTAATGAACATTGTAGCTGTGCACTCTGTAACTCATGGAGCAATTACATTTCAAGAAAAAAACTTAAACATATTGTGCGAGTTTTCTATTGCTCCTTTAAGATATTATCACAAAGTTAGTAACTTAAAACACTCATATATTATCTCACACTTTTGTGCATCCCAGGTTCAGGCATAACCTGACTCAATGGAATCCTTTTTAAGAGTCTTTCGACACCAAAATCCAAAATATCAGCATGCTGAGCCTTTCTCTGGAAGCTTTGATTAAGATTCCATTTTCAAGCTCATTCAGTTATTAGGAGTGGTATGATTAAGTCCCAAATTTCTTGCCATTTCATCTTTAACCCAACACCAACATCCTCCTTGTGCTTCAAATCTCTGACTTCTGCTACTAGCCAAAGAAAGATCCCTGCCACTAGCCAAAGATTCGAGTGGTACATGTGATTATATTAGTCACACCCACATAACACAGGATATTCTTTCTAACTTAAGTTCAGCTGATTAATAACTAATTATACCTGCATAACCCCTCTGCCAGTAACACAGCATAATCATGCTGTGGGAGTATCACCAAGGGGTAAAGGGCACAGAAGACAAAATTGTACCTAACACATATGTGGACTAGAACATTTGTTATAAGTATCTTCATGGTATCTTTTTTGGTAAGAATGAAAAACTGGGAACAACCCAAATACTTATCTAAACATGATTGTCTAACCACTATGCTGTACACCTGGAAATAATACAAAATAATATAGAATGTAAACTAATTTAAAAGTGCAAGAACATTAAAAAGAAAGATAATGCACAAGTGAAAAAATGTACACAAAATATTATTACCAATTTAAAATTAATGAACTACACTATAAATTACAGTATAGACCCATTTGGAAAATAAAACATTGAAGAATAAAAAATTCAGTTCCATTAAAATTAAATCAAATTAAAACTAAAACTAAATATAGAAATAAAAAATAGAATAATGAACATGATTTAGGAAACTAGTTATCTCTAGAGGGAAATTTAAGAAACAATTGGGGAAGGAATTTATAAATAAATGTAAGTAATATAAAATAATTTATTCTTAAAAAATAAGGATTTACTCTAGTGTTGGATTTATGGATTTTTTTTTTGTATTATAAATAGGTATATACACAAGGAAGAGAGAGGTGTGGGCAAAATTTATAAGTGTGTCATGAACCAAGACGTATGATTAATCAAACTGTATCCACTTGTGACTATCTATATGTATGGAACTGCCAGAATATTAAAAGTTATATAAGAAAAAAGTACAGGATGTTTTGAGAAAATATAACATGAATACTGATTACATAAGGGTACAAAAACAAACTTTCTTTGGAATAATATTTAAGCTGATACATATGCAGGTTTACAATTGTAGGGAAGTGCATAGGAATGTAGGAAAAAGCAGTTATGTCTTTCTGGAAATCTGTGTAAAGTTTTTAAGTCCAGAAAATTACTGGAAAAGAAGTCAGTCGTGTGCCTAGGGTTTGGGGAAAGGCACTAGGTAGCCTGAGGGTAGGGGCAGATGTTGCTGCAGGATGCAGAGACATGGTGCGAACGACGGAGCATAGTTTGAAAAGATGACTTTGTTCCCTCAAAGTCTTGAAGCTGGAGCATAGAAGGCTGAGTCTTCATACTGGGGAGACAGACCCCCATGGAGGACACCTACTCCTGAAAACGAGAATGTAGTTAATAAAAATACAGTGTTTAAGAAAAATTATCACCATGATTCCATGGTGTTTGAACTTAATAAATAGAAGAATGGAGTTAGCATTTACAAAAGTAGGAAATGCTGAGGAGACAAATAGATTTAAAAGGTCATTAAAAATTTAGATTTGAATTTAGTTTGAGAAGCTTATTCCACTTTTAAAGGTAGATGTCATGTACACAATTGTATATATCAACGTAGAGTCCAGGGAAGCATCAGAAATAGAAATGTGAATTCGCAAATTTGTAGAATATATGTAGCATTTAAAAGCTGAGATACTGGCTGACAATATGTAAAGAGTCAATGGAAACTGAATCCTGGGACTCTCCAAAGTGGATCTATCTCAAAACAAACAAACAAACATGAAAATGAGATTTCAATTTGCACAAAAATTTATAATAATATACAATAAACAAAAACTGTAATGACTTATAAAAAGCAGTATGGTTGTGCACATGTAGGGTGTGCGGTGCAGCTATAAAGCATATAGACAGGAAGTGATCCACAAAAACGTGAGGATAACGGATGCCTCTGAGAAGACTGGAGAGACAATGAGACTGGGAAAAGCATACAAACAGCTTTCAGTTTTGCCATCGAAGTTTATTTCTAAGAAAAATAATTTGAAACATAGGAAAATTGATTAAATGGCTGGTAAGAGATTAGACAAAAATGACACTGTGTTAGATAATTTTATTAAAAATTGTTTAAAAAATGGAGTAGAGATAGGCCATAACTGAGGAAGGTTTTGGCTTTAGAAGTTTTTCTTTTTGCTATTCTTATGACTTTGTTGTGTAATTTTGTAAGAAGAGTGGTAAGAACTCATTTGTTTTAGTGCTGATAGAGAGACAATTTTGTTAGGAGTGAGGTAATTTCATCATTATAATGGGACTGGGAAAAGAAAAGATGATAAATGCAGTTATGCTGGTGTATTTGGTTTTGGTAAGATTAAGCAGTCCATGTCTTTTGGTTTTTATTTTTTCTAAAATAGGAGGCAAAGACAAAATCTGAGAATAATAGCACTGGAGATATTAGAAATTTGAGGGACCTAGAGATGTGAGATAGTAATTGTGGACAATGGGAAAGCAATATTATTATAGAAATAATGAAAATTTCTAAGTGGTTTTTAGTCTTGTTGAGTTGAGGATGTTGGTAACAATTGACATATATATATATATGCATATATATACATGCATATATATAGTTTGTTCATTTATTTGTTTTCAGATGCTTGTCTATAATTACAAGGTAATTGCTAGGTCGATCTAGATTTGCTGTATTTCTGAGTGTATGACTAAAGGTAAAAGAGGCTATTATCTGAAAGGAGAAAAGTTGCTTCAGCAGATGTCTTGGCTATTTTATTTTAGGGTACATTTTCCAATTAGCAGAACAATACCATGAGACTGATTATTTGCAAGATCTGTGTGGGTACTACATGACAGTACATGGCTTATATTATTTCTAGGGAAACCTTCACTTTCATCTAGGTAAGGCATAAATGCTAGACTGTTCTCTGAAAAGGTGGGAAGTCATTGTGGAATTTCGAAGGCTTAGCTACCTGGTTCTGTTTGGACAAAATTTGTCCTCTTCTAAACACCAATGTTCCAGCTCCATGACTAGGAAAATTCAAGAATTAGGTTGAATCCAAGGTTTGCAGTCTCACCATTTAACAGCAAATATGATTCATTAAATTTAAGTTTGCCCTATTATATGGCAATATATCTCCAAAGAGTGCTGTTCTAAATGCTGGATTGAGTTGAAGCAGTTTATCACTCACTGTTTCCCTTTAAATCTAATAATTTAATCTACTCTCAATTTGGGCTATTGTAAAAAAAACAATAAACATCATTTTGAAAATGAATGACTTTTGCATTTTAGATCTTTATTTATTTTTCAATAAGCCATATGTTTAGGAAAAGGAGTTTCTGAGGCTCCTCATAGTTTGGGCAGTGAAACATTTTACAAATGACATCATTATTTTATTTAGAACTACCCTTTCTTTAAAAAATAATTGTAATATCCTTAGCTCTAATTCCGTGTGTTGATCAATACTATTTGCAGATATCCTTTCTGACTAGTTTAGACAAGAAAGGTGTGTGTGGGCTAACACATGGGGAGTACAGCAGCCTCGTGTTTCATGCGTAGATACAGACAGTGGTCAAGTGATGTTTTTAAACATCTCTCTTTAACATTATTTCTTGTATCTTGCCTTATCTTGGGCTGCTGTAAGAAAACAGCATGGACCGGATTGTTCAAACGATAGACTTTTATTTCTCAATTCTGGAGGCTGGGAAGGCTCATAACAAAATGGCAGCTGATTTTGTTTCTGGCGAAGGCTCCCTTCTAGTATTTCAGATGGTTGACTTCTGATGGTAACCAGAAGTCACCCATGGGGAGAGAGGAAGCTCAGTGTTCCTTCCTATTTTTATAAGGACACTAATGTTATCATGGGGTCTCTAAGCTCATGACATCCTGTGAATCTAGTGACCTCCCAAAGGCCCTAACTTTTGGATCAGGGCTTTAACATCTGAATTTGAGAGGGGGAAATGAACATTCAGTCCATTACATCTGTCTTTGTTTTTTTGTTTTTTTTTTTATCTTGAATTCATATTGTAGACAGGCTTCCTTAATGTGGCAGGCATGCCATGTATTGTCCTCCACAGATATCTTTACTTCTGCATTGCCCTATAGTGATGAAACTGGCATATTGTAATGTAGCATAAATGTAAACTAGGGTTAATTAAAAAACATAGAGAGTATACCCATTCCCCTGAGCTGTCATTATTCCACAGAGGAGTGTGCTTAGTCCAAGCATGTTGGAGAATTAAAATAGGATCTCACCCTCCTAAATCACTCTATACATTTATAAGAAAGGGAGACAGAACACATCCTGTTGAAGATATTAACAATGGGAAGTTTCTGGTCAAGTAGAGCCTCTTGAACTGAGTTACTCTTTTCTAATTGTTTGCTGTGTTCTTTTTCTAAATTTATTTTTCAATTACAGTTGACATGAAATATTATATTAATCTCATGTATACAACATAGTGATTTGACATGAGCAATCACTGATACTAAGTGGTCCAATTTAATAAATATAAATATGGTGGTGTTTTATATTAATTTACTCCAGTCACTGTTTCAGCTATACTGTGCGTAACATTTTGCTATTCCTCATCCCCAAAGTATACGGGGCAGATTGCAGAATGCCTTGTTACTTTCAAATATATGTGGTTTTCATCTTTAACCCCATCTTTACTTGAACCGTTTTTCTCTCCTCAGATATCTGAAAATATCATTACTCTTCCACACTCAGGGGTGAAAGAAAGGGACACATTTGTCTTTGAGAACATCCTCCCCATGACTCTTCTGAATTTTGTGTTCTGCAGTGGACTGGGGCTCACTGACAGCAGAGGGAAAGCTACTTACATTTCTTTATAAACAGATTATGTCATAGATGTCTTTCTTGGTTGGTTTGACAGCTTTCCTGACCACCACAGATATTCTGTGTGTGGGCAGTGTGCCAATGGTCTGGAACACATGTGTATGTGCTTCTGGAGGTGCTGTGGGTCTCTCCAGTGTACAGTTTCCTGATCTGCAAGATCTGATCAGGCTTCCTAGGTAGAATACCCCACCATGCCTGCTGCTGTGGTATTCCTTACAATGGGGCAATTTCTCATGATACTTGCAACGCATTGTTCAAATACAACTACTGTTTCCCTTGAACAAAAGGAAATTTAGACATTTATATGGAGTTAACATAATTTGTGTCACTGATTTTTTCTCCTGGTATCCAAATGAAAAAGAATTGACCATAGAATTCAATATCATGGTAAGATAGTTGGTGATTAATTTGGCTGAACCACAGTGCCCAGATATGTGGTCCACCATTATTCTGGATCTTTCTGAGTTTTTATTTTTTGGTAAGACTTACACTTAAACTGGGTGCCCTCCATAATATAGGTAGGCCTCATTAATTCCTTAAAGGCTTAAACAGAGTGTAAAACTGACATCTCACAGGAAGAAATTACTCTGCAGCAGATGCCCTTTGGACATGAAGTGTTCATGAACTTTTCCAAGCCAGGTTGCCTGTCTTGCAGATTTTGCCCATGCTAGCTTCCATAATGTGAACCAATTTTATAAATGCATATTTATTTTGTATACTTATTTTATCCAATTACACAAATCCATATATATCTATATATAATATATACTTACATATTCTATATCATACTTATATACATTATATATTATAATATACATAATATAATAGATGATACACAGTCTATAATATATAATGTATAATTTATATTAGTATATGTATGGACTATATAGTTTATATATGATATATACTTATATATAATATATAATATATATTAATAGTATATAATATATACTAGTATATATTATACTATATACTATTATACTATATATAATAGTATATATATTATATAATATATATTAATAGTATATATGTTATTAATATTTTCTGGAGAACCCTAAGACCAAAATATTAGGATATTATGATTACTCTCCTGTAAGACTACAATAACAGTAAAAGGGATGTGGGGTAAAACGTCGGTCCTTGAGGTCTGCAATAGGAGATATATCAGTCTTCTTGTGTCCTTGTGACTGTCCCCACGACCCTTTCTTTCCTTTTCTCCTGCTCAGGGCAGGTCAGTGAATTTGGAGCACGTTCAACGGAGGAATGAAACGCCAACTGTTGTGTTTGTTAGAGACCCTTAGTTTCTACCTCTAATACTGGAGATACCTCCTCACTTAACTTAGGGATGAGTGCGCATGGACACGGCAGCCCCAGGGAGCGTCCACCTTGCACACACTCCTACAGACCACCACCAGGTTAAACGTGGGTGTACTGAGGAGGTTCCAACGGACAGCATGGCTGTTTCTGCCTCTTTCTAATAAACCCTAACAATGTTATCTGCTCCCAACTGTTTTCAGTTTTCATTAGAAAGTGGGGTGCTTTGCATTTTTTAAGCCCAGTTATGATGATTTAGGCAATAAGAAAGTTCCATCCCACCTCCTATTACTCGACTGCTTTTTCTGTCTCGAGGTCTTGTAGAGAGTAAATTGATTTAATTCTACTTTCTTAGCATAATGATGAAATTTTCTGCTGCCTGCTCTTCTCCACTGGGATACTCCACCTCTCACAATGGCTACCTGAATTCCTGCTGGTGAAAACATGCATGCTTTTCCTCACTGTGAAAGTAGAGCCAGAACATGTAGGTAGCCACCTGACTTGAGTGCTGGTTTGGACTTTGAAACAACAGCAAATGTTAGCAGAATTATTGGTTTCTGTGTGTCTCTGGGGGAAACTCAAACTGTATAATTTCTTTCTTTGCCATGGGGGCAGCCACTAGGAAACAGGAAGATTGGAATTGACTGACGTAAGCCACAAGGGAAAGTAGGGACCATGCACAAACTTCAGAAATGCAAACTCCTCCTAGATTTTTATTAGCATATTTCTACATTTAGGTAACACACATCTGTAGCCCTTAATTTACAACTGTTAGAGGGTGGGGATCTACTCAGTATGTTTCCTAATGTCTTTAACCAATGTATATATATTTTGTTTAAGAGAATTATATAGCAGAATAACTTGATAACTTTTTCTGATCCTTTAATTTATAACCAAATATAAATTTAAAAGTACTGAGAAAATTTTGAAATAGCAAAAATGATTCTATTTTCTCTTGTTTGGCAAATTGGTAGTGCAGAACTCATATGAAAACTTCAAAATTATACCCTGTAAGAAGTTAGGTCAGGTTATGAAAGTCATGTTATAAAAAACTCAGTTAAATTGACATAATGGTGTAAAACAAATGAAATTCTTTGTAGCATTTTTCTGAAATAGAAATGCACACAGTTCTTCATTAAAAAGTAGAAGTGCATTTGGAACCATGGTCCTTACCTGTCAAACGACATCAGACAAGATACATTAATGGAGAAGAGTTTGACCGTAGTTGAAATGGCTGGCCACAACTATCCATCCCTCCTGCTCATGCTGTGAGTGTGGTGGAAACGAAGAACTGCTCTCAAAACTTTTCTTTTAAAATGCACATTTTCTTCTGAAACAAATATACAGAGAAAAATGATGTCACTCTAAACATATGGTGTCATAAATTATGAGAAGTGTACTTACTTCAATGCCCCAGCTTTCCCTTATCACCCCACTACTTTGAAAAGAACATATGTTAGAACATTCTGTTAATATAATCAGATTGGGCAACTGTATAAGGTGTCCTAATACAAAGTAGGACACTAAAAACAATAGCTACTATCGAAAGGGAAAATATCTGGTTAATGGCTAAATTCTGAAAACTTTTCTAAGGCGCCCACAGTAAATGATGCTGTGTTTTAACAGCAAACTTACATGTGTATTCAGACATAGATGCTGAATCATCATACATCGCTTCTTGTTTGAAAAGGTAAAGTTTAGGTTAAATTAAATGATATTTAAAAACAGAATAACTTTGAAAATATAGGGGCTTAAAAATTTGACAAATAAACACAAATAAAAGATGGTCTATAAATTATATTATTTTAGTAGATGAGAAAAACAACCTTAAAAAATTCAACAATTCTATGCCTATTACACACGTTAACAAATAAAATGGTGATACAATACTTAAGGATAAACAACTTTCATTAAAATTCTTAGAAAACCTGAATCCCCCAAAATTAAATGGAAACAAACACAGAAGCACCCAGAGGTATTTGTGGTAATTCACTCTAATTAATGTTTTCCATAATGCTCTAAAAGGGTCAGAATACTTTTCTCTTTAATAAAGGAATGGTGAAAAGTGCACAAATTTAAGAATAAGAATCCTGACCTTAAACTTCGACTTTTGTCAATTCAGGAAAGTACCCTATAGTTACTTGCTTCAGAACAAATGAAATAATATATGTAAATGTGATTGGTGTATTTTAGAATGCAATACTGAATTAAGATGAACATAGAATTTATTTTCCTGTGGAGTTCTAGCTCAAACACAGGTACTTATTAAAATATTAGGAGGGACCAATGAGGGGGAGGTATGCAAATATTGGGATATGATATATATTAGAAAAGCAAGTACATCATGTGTTTTTATAATAAAAACATTAGAGAAAATGTAGATTTTATATTTCCATAAGAAGAAATGACCTTAAAACTGCGCATCATGGATTTATTATACATATAGTCATATTCCAATTCTTTTTAAAATGTTTGCTTATACAGTAATCTTCATTTAGTCTGATAACAGGTTAACCAATATATTTTATGTATTCTACATAAATAATAGTTTTATACAGGTAAACACTTAACTTCAGTGATTAAAAAATGCTAAATATCAATCTGATAATTCAATGGACACATTAATTCATTTATCTAATATTATTAACTTTTCAGTGCTATATATAATATTAGAAATCAGGACAGTGATCCTGAGCTATCTTGAGCTATAACAAGGGGAAATGTATTCAGTAGAATATCAGGTGTGGGCTTCTCCTTGTGAGAGGAGCTGTGACAAAGAGATAGGGACCGCATTTGAGAGGGCTGTGTTTTGCAGGCAAAGTCATTTTTCAGACTGGATTTTTGTATTAGGGCAGGGAAAGAGGTGCTTGAATAAGCGGCGTGACAGGTCAGGTGAATACACAGAGCAACAATGTGTTGAGTGACTGCAGGGAAAAGAGAAATGAAGATTTTAGCACATTCTGTAGCAGCCTCCTTCACTGAGCGATGATGAAAAATGAACTTATAAAAGTTTACAGGGCTTATGAGGTGAGAAATAGACATCATATCTACAAGAAATCTATGAAAATTTATATACACTTCTTAAAGGATTTTGAATTTAGATTTATAAATTATTATTTGTTTGAGAAGCAGTATAGAGTTCAAAAAGGCCCTTAAATGGCTCACATCATATTCAAGATTATATATATAAATACTATGGCATACTACTTAATTGTAGGACTACACACACACACACACACACCCATATACATATGTGTATATATATCTATATGTGGATATATATATATAGATATATAGATAAAGATATATATACACACATACACATATGTATCTTTTCTGTGGTGAACTCTGTTGAAAAATGTTTCCTTGTTATACTTATTCACTCCTACAGGATATTCAATGTAAATATTGGGTTTGGCATACAAGTTATAGACATCCCCTAAATTATAAAATCTCACTTTAGTATTTATTTGATATAAAATGCATTTCACTAAAATTTGATTTTTTTGCAATTTTTGTCTTATCTAGCAGTTGTAAATTTCCAATAACTCAATTTTAAACTTTTGAATAACTTTTTCTTTCTATAAAAAACAATGTTTCATGCATTTAGATACATTTATATACATTTAATGTGCACCATGATTAAAATTCCAACATAAACACAGGTATTTTTATTTTAGTTATAGCACAATTAAAAAACTATTCTATGTTTTCCATTGACATTTAGTCCTCTTATACCACAAACCATCCCTGCAATCACCACACTGTTGTCCATGTCCATGAGTCCTTTTTCCTTTTTGCTCAATCCCTTCACCCCCTAACCTCCCCACATCTTAACTAACATACTGCTCTATCTATGAGCCTGTCTCTATTTTTCTTGTTAGTTTAGTTTGTTCATTAAATTTCACATATCAGTAAAATCATACGGCATTTTTCTTCCTCTGACTGGCTTATTTCACTTAGCATAATGTTCTCCAGATCCATCCATGCTGTTACAAAGGGTAAAATTTCTTCTTTTTTTATGACCAAGTAGCATTCCATTGTGTAAATGCCCCATAATTGTTTTATCCACTCATCTACTGATGGGCACTTGGGCTGCTTTCATATCTTGGTGATAGTAAATAATGCTGCAGGAAACATAGAGGTGCTTACATTCTTTTGAATTAGTGTTTTAGGTTCCTTCAGATATATTCTAAGAAGTGGGATCACTGGGTCAAAGGCAGATCCATTTTTAATTTTTTGAGTTATCTTGATACTGCTTTCCACAGTGGCTGCACCAGTCTGCATTCTTGCCAACAATGGAAGAGTGTTTCCCTTTCTCCACATCCACTAATAATTGCTGTTTGTTGATTTATTGATGACAGCCATTCTGACAGGTGTGAGATGGTATCTCATTGTAGTTTGAATTTGCATTTCTCCAACAATTAGTGACATTGAGCATCTTTTCTTATGTCTATTGGCCATCTGTATATCTTCTTTGGATAAGTGTCTATTCGGGCCCTTTGCCCATTTTTTAATTGGGTTTTTCTTTTGGTGTTGTTTTGTTAAGTTCTTTATAATATTTGGATATTAACCTCTTATCAGATGTATCAGTGAATAAGTTCTCACATTCTGTGAGTTTTCTTTTTACTTTGTTGATGTTTTCCTTTACTATGCAAAGACTTTTTAGTTTGATATAGTTCCATTTATATTTTTATTTTGTTTCCTTTGCCTGGAATGATATATCCAATAAAATACTGTTATGAGAATTGTCCAAGATTTGCTGCCTATATTTTATTCTATGATGTTTATGGTTTCAAGTCTAACATTAAGTCTTTAATCCATTTTGAATTTATTCTTGTGTGCGGCATAAGAAGGTGATCTAGTTTCATTTCCCAACACCATTTATTGAATAAACTATCTTCAACCCATTGTATGTACTTGATTTCTCTATTGAATATTAATTGACTATAAAGGTGTGGGCTTATTTCTGGCTCTCTGTTCTGTTCCATTGATCTATGTCTCCATTTTTATGCCAGTACCATGTTGTTTTGATTGCTATGGTCTTGTAGTTTGATATTAGGTAGCCTGGTTCACCCAACTTTGTTCTTCTTTTTCAGGATCACTGTTGCTATGGGGGGCCTTCTGTGGTTCCATATAATTTTTTTAAGTATTTGTTCTAGTTTTATGAATTATATCATTGAAATCTTCATAGAAATTGTGTTGAATCTATAGATTGCTTTGAATAGTATGGGCATGTTAATGATGCTAATTCTTCCATGGATCTGGTATGTGCTTCCATTTATTTGTATCTTCTTCAGTTTCTTTCTTCAGTGTCTTATAATTTACTGTGTACAAGTCTTTTACACCCTTGGTCAGCTGTATTCCTAGGTATTTTATTCTTTTTAAGCAGTTGGGAATACGATTGTTTACTTAATTTCCATTTTTGCTAGCCTGTTATTGGCATATAAAAATGCAACTGATTTCTGGATATTAAGTTTAAATCCTGGTACATTGCTGAATTCATTTATCAGTTCTAGAAGTGTCTTGGTGGAATCTTTAAGGTTCTCTATGTACAGTGTCATGCCATCTGAAAATAAAGACAGTTTTACTTCTTCCTTTCCAGTTCAGATGCTGTGTATTTCTTTTTGTTGTCTGATTGCTGTGGCTAGGACTCTCAGTACTATCTTGAATAAGAGAAATGAAAGTGGATCTTCCCGTCTTGTTCCTGATCTTAAGAGGAACACTTGTAATTTTTGCCTGTTGAGTATGAGGCTGGCAGTGGGTTTGTCAAATATGGCCTTTATTATATTTAGGTATATTTTTTCGAATCTTGCTTTGCTGAGTCCTTATTATGAATGGGTGCTGGATTTTATCAAATGCTTTTTCTGCATGTATTGATATGAATACGGTTTTTATCCTTAATTTTGTTTACATGGTGAATCACATTTAGTGATTTGCAAATGTACCAACATTGCATTCCTGGAATGAATCCCACTTGATCGTGGTGTATGATCATTTTTATACATTGCTGTATTCAGTTTGCTAACACTTTGTTGAAGATATTAGCATCTATGTTCATCAGGAATATTGGCCTATAATTTTCTTCTTTTGTGTCTTCCTCTAGTTTTGGAATTAGGATAGTGCTGGCTTCATAAAACAATCTTGGGAGGCTTTTTTCCTCTTGAATTTTGCAATAGGTTGAGAAGGAGAGGGATTAGTCTTCTTCAGAATGTTTGGTAAAATTCACTTCTGAAGCTATCTGGTCCAAAGTTTTTATTTTTTTGGAAGTTTTTTTTTTATTACTCCTTTAATTTCACTATGTGTAATCTGTCTATTTAGATTCTCTGATTCATCCTGACTTAGTTTTGGAAGATTGTATGTTTCTAGGGATTTATCCATTTCATCCAGGTCATCCATTTTGTTGCAATATAGTATTCATAACATTTTCTTATAATCCTTTATATTTCTTTGATGTCAGTTGTTATTTTTCCTCGTTCACTTCTGATTTTACTTATTTGGGTTCTCTCTCTCTCTCTTCTTGATGAGTCTGGTTAAAGGTTTGTCAATCTTGTTTCTCTTTTCAAAGAACCAGGTCTTGGATTCATTGATGCTTTGTATCTTTTTTTAGAATCTTTTTATTTATTTCTGCTCTGATCTTTATTATATCCTTCCTTCTACTCATTTTGGGCTCATTTTTGTTTGTTTATTTTCAAGTTCTTTTGAGTGTAGAGTTAGATTACTTATTTGAGAGTTCTCTTTTTCCTTTTCTTTCTTTCTTCTTTTTTTGTTTAATGCTATGAATTTCACTCTTAGGATTGCTTTCCCTGTGTCCCACAGATTTTGTATTGTTATGTTCTCATTTTCATTTGTTTCAAGGTACCTTTTGATTTCATCCTTGATTTTATTGTTGACCCATTCACTATTTAATTACATGTTATTTAGCTCCCATGTCTTTACATGTTTTTCCGTGTTCTTATGATTGATGTCTAGTTTCATAGCCTTGTGGTTAAAGACATTTGTTATGATTTCAATCTTCTTAAGTTTATTGAGACTTGTTCTGTGCTCTTACATGTGGTCTATCCTAGAAAATGCATAACACAATTTTTGATCAACTAATCAGTCTTTTTTAAACCATCATGTCTATTTTTGGTATATTTAAAAATAAATTTCCATAACATATAATAATTGATAGAGTATGCAAGAAGAGTAAAGCAAAAAAACTTATATAGTAAACCTTAACAGAAAAATCTATGAATTAATTTTAATATGTATTATAATTAAAATAATTTAAAAGTATTATTTTGATAGACTATATATTGGCACATTTTTAGGTTCACAGCAAAATTAAACATGACGTGCAGAGATTTCGCATAAAACCTTTTACCTCCCATATGTGTAGTGTTCCCAGTCATCACCATTCCCCCACCAGGGTGGTATATCTGTTACAATTGATAACCTATATTGACATATTGTTATTACTCAAAGTTTGTAGTTTACATTATAGTTCACTGTTTGTGTTATGCATTCTAAGAGTTTGGACAAATATGTCATGGTATGTTTTTACCATTATAGCATCACACAGAAAAGTTCCATTGCCCTGAAAATCATCTATGCTCTACCTGTTTATCCCTCCCTGTTCCTAACCCTTGTCAACCACTGATCTTTTCACTGCATCTACAGATTCCTTTTTCTAGAATGTCATATAGTTGAAATCATATATAGTGTGTGGTCTTTTCAGATTGGCTTTCTTTATTTAGCAATATGCATTTAAATTTCCTCCATGTCTTTTAGTGGGTTGTCAAGGTTTTGTGGGTTTTTTTTTTTTTTAATGCTGAATCATATTCCATTCCCTGGATGTGCCACATCATGTCGCTTACCAAGTTTTGACCATTATGACCAAAGCTGCTATAAAAGTCATGATTTTTTTCTGTGAACATAAGTTTTAATACCTTTGTGTCAATATTGAGGAGTGTTATTACTAGATTTTATGGTACACATACATTTAGTTTTGTAAGAAATTGTCTTCCCAAGTGGTTGTACCATTTGAATTACCACCATAATAAGTGAGAGTTTCTGTTACTTCACATCCTTATCAGCATTTGGTGTTGTCAGTGTTCTCAATTTTTATCACTCTAATAGGTGTGTAGTAGTGTCTCACTGCTGTTATATTTTGAATTGCCATATAACATACTCAGAGCATACTTTCATGTGTTTATTTACCATCCGTATATCAATTTTGGTAAAGTATCAGTTTAGCTTTCTTGCCCATTTTTTAATTTATTTGTTTGTTTACTGCTGAGTGAAAGAGTTTTTTGTATATTTTGACAAAAGTGCTTTTTCAGATATGCCCTTTGCAAATATTATCTCCCAGTCCCTGTCTTGTCTTTGGGTTATTTTGATGGCATCTTTCACAGGGCAGAAAATTTTAATTTTAAGAGACCAGTTTATCAATTCTTTCTTTCATAGATTCGGTGTTATATATAAAAAACCACTCTTGAACCAAAGGTCATTTGTTTAGTCATTTTATAATTTTAAATTTATGTCTGTGATCCAATTTGTGTTAACTTTTAAGAAGGGTATGTGATCTATGACTAATTTTTTTTTACATTTGAATGTCCAGTTGTTACAGCACCATTTGTTGGAAAGACTATATAATTTTATTAACCAATATCATCCTAATAAATTCAATGTAAAAGGCTACTTTTTCTTTTTTAGATAACTCATCATTAGTGTATAGAAATGCAACTGATTTTTGAATGTTGATTTAGTATCCTACAACTTTATTGAATCTGTTCAACAGTTATTTGTAGAGTCTTTAGCATTTTTTGATATATCAGATCATGTCTTTTGAAAACAGAGACAATTTTACTTCTTTCTTTCTGATTCAGATGGCCTTTATTTCTCTTTCTTGACTGATTTTTCTGGCTGGGATTTCCAAGACTATATTGAATAAGAGTTATGAGATTCAGCACCCTTGTTCCATTTCTGGTCTTAGATGGAAATTTTCAACCTTTCACAATCGAGTATGTTTGCTGTGGACTTGTAATACATAGCCTATATTATGTTGAGTTATGTTCCTTCTATACCTAGTTCGTTGAGATTTTTTAATCATCAAGGATGCTGAGTTTGTCTAAATTCTTTTGACTTTATTGTGATAATCATGTGATTTTGATCTTTCATACTATGCATATGTTCTATCACATTTATTGATTTGTATATATTGAACTATCCTAATGGCCCAGGAATAAATCCCATTTGATCATTGTAGATGATCCTTTTAATGTACTGTTGATTTCAGTTTGCTAGGATTTTGTTGAGAATTTTTGCATTTACATTCATAAAAGATATTCGCTGTAGATTTCTCTTCTACTACTGTCCTTGTCTGGCTATGGGATCCAGGTAATGCTGGCCTCTTAAAATGTGTTTGGGAGTATGCCTTCTACTGCAATTTCTTGGTAGTGTTTGAAAATTATTGGCATTAATTCATCTTTACATGTTTGGTAGAATTCACCAGAGAAAATATGTGGTCCTGGGTTTTACTTCATTGGGAGGTCTTTGATTCAGTTTCCTTACTTGCAATTGGTCTGTTCAGATTTCTAGTTCTTCTTGATTAAATTTGATTAAGTTGTATGTTCCTAGAAATTTATTCATTTCTTCTAGTTTTTCCAAATTTTGGGTTTATAGTAGATTTTTATGGTTCTTTTTATTTCTGTAATGTCAGTTTTAATATCTCTTCTTTCATTTGTTAATTAATTTATTTGGGTTCTCTCTTTTTTTTGGTTAGTAAAGTAAAGGTTGTCCATTTTATCTTTTTGAAGAACCAACTGACTCTTGGTTTTGTTAATGTTTTCTATTGTTTTGTTTTTCTCTATTTTTAAATTTCTGCTCATTATTATTTCTTTCTTTTGGTAACTTTAAGTTTAGTTAGTTTTTTCTGTTTTCTCAAGGTGCAAAATTAAGTTGTTTATTTGAAAAAATTTTAAAACTTTTTCTGGATGTATGCATTTGTTGCTATAAACTTCCCTCTTAGAAATTCTTTTGCTTCATTTCATAGGTTTTGGTATGGTGTGTTCCCATTTTTATTTGTCTCATGACTTCTTAAATTTCTTTTTTTTCTTTTATCCATTTATTATTCAGGTTTCTGTAAATTTTGATACACTTTTCCCTTTGAAAAATGGAGTCAATGTTTCCTGTCCTTGAAAATGGGCCTGCCTTTGAAACAACCTGACTGAACAGAATGTGGTGAAAATGACACTGCATGCTTTCTAAGGCCATGTTAGCAAAGGCCATGCAGGTTTTCCAGTAGCTCTTTAGTTCTGTGTTTCTTCAGTCTTTATGGAAGGGTCCCAGTTACAATAAAGTTTTATTTGCACACACATTTGTGTGTATAACAAACACACAAATCCACAGAGAGAGAGACAGCCAGACAGAAAGAGTGAAAGACAGAAAGAAAGAGAGAGAGAGAGTGAGAGAGAGAGAAAGGTTCCAGAGAAGACTTAGCTTTTCCAGTGTTATATGTTGGAATCTGCCTAGATTAGGTGCCAAACATGCAAGTAAAGTAGCTTGAGGATCACCCCATGAGAGAACCTAAGCAATACCTGCTGCACCAGTGATTTCCAAGTCTTGAGCAAAATAAATGATGCTCCATATTTTTAGCCACTCTTCTGCAAGTGATTCGTTATACAGCATGAGTAACTACAATGGACACCAATCTTTACTGGATTCTATATTAGTCATTTTTTCTATGAAAGAACAAGTGTAAGACAAAACCTCAAATGACAGTCATTTTCTTTTTACTTTAAATATGTTCAAGATGCTGTTATGTATCTTGAAATTTTGCTAAGCAACATTTAAATATAATTCTCCAGTTTTCTCAATGTCTACCACCGTGGAGATTTTTTTTCAGAAATCTGAATAAGAGATGAGCCTAATTGCTCAATACACGCACACTGCATGCCCTATGCCCCATGCTCCGCCCCATGCCACCCTGCTTTTGGTGGGAAAACAAGGAATATGTTTCCCATTATTAAGATCCAGAGGCACAGCCTGTTCAATTATTGTTTGGCTATTTTGACTTAAAATTGAGCAGTTGATACAGGAATGGCATCAAATCAAAAGACGTTTTGTTTAGCTGGGGTCCTGAGAAACTCACCACTTATTCTCTAACAGAATTATTTTGAAGTAGTGGGTGAGCATAATACTTCAAGATAGAGCAAAAGACACTCAAGAGTGTCCTAGTACAGTCTGTGCTTTCATATTCTTTATTGATGTATCTTTAAAAATTATCTTTTTAGAATAAAATCATTTTAGGATTTCAATGAAGCAGGAACTCTAGTGACAATTTATGAACCTGTTCTTTCTCTGAGGGAAGGGGACAGACACATGGCTAATGGCAAAGAGTCTTGGTCTATAAACCCAGGGTTTCCCAAGGTGAGCCTGGCTAATAAAAGTTTCTATTTTCTAAAGAAAACATGGATAGTATTTTTTTATTTTATTTAAATTATATTTTATTGATTATGCTATTAGTTGTCCTGCTTTTTCCTCCTTTGCTCCCCTCCACCCAGCAACTCCCACTCCCTCAGGCAACCCCCCACCATTGTTCACGTCCACAGGTCAGGCTTGTCAGTTCTTTGGCTACTCTCTTTCCTACACTGTACTTTACATCCCTATGGCTATTATGTAACTACCTAATGTACTTCTTAATCCCCTCACCTCTCACCCATTCTCCCACAACACTCCTCCCATCTCTTTATCTTTAACTTTTGACATTTTAATTATAATGTGTCTTGGGCTGGGCTTCTTTGCATTCATCTTGTTTGGGACTCTGTGATTCCTGCACTTGCCTGTCTATTTCATTCACCAAATCAGGGAAGTTTTATTTCATTATTTTTTCAAGTAGACTTCCAGTTTCTTACTCTTTCTTTTCTTCTTCTGGCACCTTCTGGAAGTGATTGTTAGATTGCTTAAAGTTGCCCCACAGGCTGCTTACACTATCCTCATTTTTTGGATTTTCTTTAGTTCTTGTTCTGATTGGTTGTTATTTGCTTCCTTATGTTCCAAGTTATTGATTTGGTTCTCAGCTTCATCCACTCTACTGTTGTTTCCCTATAAATTATTCTTTATTTCAATTAGTGTATCCTTTATTTCTGACTGGATCTTTTTGTTGTTGTTAAGGTCCTCACGAAGTACCCTGAGCATCTTTGTAACCAGCATTTTGAACTCTGCATCTGATAGATTGCTTATTTCCATTTCATTTAGCTCTTTTTCTGGAGTTTTGATCTGTTCCCTCATTTGGGCCATGTTTCTTCTGTCTCCTCACTTTGGCAGACTCACTCTGTTTGTTTCTATGTATTAGGTAGAGTTGCTTTGACTTCATGTCTTGGTAATGTGGCCTAATGTAGTAGGTGTCCTGTAGAATCCAGTGGCACAGCCTCATATATCACCAAGCTGGGTACTCAAGGTGTTCCCTTTGTGTGGGCTAAGTACACTCTCTTCTTGTCCAGTCAGCTTCAAGGATGGGCTGTGACCACTTAGCAGCAAAACTTGCCCTTGGTGGAGGATTAGCTGTGTATGGGCAGTGTGGTGGTGCTCCTAGGTGCTACAGCTGGCCCCTGGGCATGCTAGCTTTGGGGATTTCCAGGTGGTGCAAGCCAAGATTAACCCACCCCCCACATGTGTTTTGCCTGGAGCCACGCTGCCTTTGTTATAAAACAATCTGAGACAGCTGCTACTGTTTTTGGACTTGGAGATTCCCAGGCAAAGTTAAGCTGTTAATTTAGGCTGGCTGTTCATGGTACTGGGCCTGAGGCTCGTTGAGTCCAGCTGCTGCTTGCTTGAGAAGATTTAGGAAGTTGTGAAGCTTTAACCAAGACCAACCATTCAAATGGAAAAAACTCTTGGCAGGGCTGGCAAGTTAGGTGTGGCAGAGTCCCTGGGGTTCTCCAAGGCAGGTCAAATGATGTTAGCCAGGTTAATGGAATCTTAGATACTGCACCAGCCTGTCGGCTCTGTGCCTAGAAAAGGGACAATAAACTTTGCTTGCCTTGATGCCAGACACCTGAGCCTCCCCCTGCATGCCACTGGTGCCCCTTAAGCTGTCTCCCTGGTGCTACAAGAAATCCCTCCTGAAAATTTTTCCACCACATGTGAATGTACAGCCAGCCCATTCCACATCTGTACCCCTCCTACCAGTCTGGATGGATGTGTTTTCTTTAATTCCATAATTGTCAAACTTCCTTCAACTCAATTTCTGTCAGTTCTGAAAGATGGTTATTCTAAATTTTAGTTGTAATTTTGTTGTGGTTGTGTATGAAGTGGGCTATGTCTGCCTATGCAGCCATCTTGACTGGCAGTCTTGAAAATGTGGATAGACTTTTAGATGCCAGGATAAGCATTTGAAATTATACATTATATTGATACTTTTTATAGCAATTCATAAAACAATAGAACTTCCTGGGTAGGATAGGCTAGACCATTGGCACATTCTCTTCTCAAGTCTTTCTTTGTGTGTGAATTCTTAAATAGTTTAGAAAGAGTCTGGGGTATTGAATGTACTATGGTTGATTGTTGCTTTTTAAATTAAACATTGGGTGACATTGGTTAGTAAGGTCATATAGATTTCAAATGTACATTCCTATGATGCATGATCTGCATATTGCATTGTGTCCCCATCACCCAAATTTAAATCTTTGTCTATCACCATATATTTGGTCCCCTTTACCCTTTACTGGTTGTGTCTTTAAACAATAGTGTGTAGATGGTTAGGAATTTATTAAGGAAATGTTACCTTAGTTTTAAAATATAAAACTTGTTTTTACGGTAGGTGAGTACATCTTTATAGATGAATTCAGAGCTACAGTCTGTGAAGCATTCAGAAGCAGATATCACTGCTCCAAAGTCTCTGTTGACACATGGTTTTTCTCCTGTGGAAAACTAACTCTGAGTAAGTAGCACTGAGAATAGTCATTCTGGCCTCTATGGAATTGTGCTTGTTCAGGCTTCACTAGAACCTTCCACCTCTTCTGGCATCAGAGTGTTATACATTTTACCTGTGGCCACAAAGTGAAACTAAACAACATGCCCAGAACTGACAAGCCCAGAATGGAAACACTAATGTTGGCAGTTGAGGGGGAGACTCTCAGAGGAGGCCCAAGTTAATATGACAACTCCACTGAAGCAAATCATGCTAAAAGAAAAAGACTAACATATGCAAGCAGTTTTGCATTATTATGCAGAATTTCCAGAAGAGCATAATATTGAGACTTTCTTCATGAAAGGATATTTTTTTCCTTACATTCCTTTTAGCACGTTAGCTAAAGAACCATTGTGAAGGTTCTGAAATACCACTGGTTTTATGTGCATTCAGAAATCCTAGCATTCAGGTAACACCAGTGTACCCAAAAGAAAGAGATATATGTGTTTAGGGCAGTAATAGCATTCTATCTAAAATTGTGTCATCTATTAACATGTCTTGTGACCTAGATTCAAGATAAAAGCTGAACACCCACATTTCCAAATAGACAAACAAACATAGAAGGTGTAGAACTTTTCATATCAATATTTAACTCAATTTTCCCTATTTAGCAACAAAATGGAATTTTCTGTATCTTGCTCTCCTATTTTGTATTTTTTTCTCTGTTCATCTGTTGAAGCTTTGGACTTAATATACTGTCAAATTAATTATATCATTAAAAATTAAATGAACTTGGGAAACACTATTATCTATTGGGGGTGGCTAAAAACAGCCAAGTTTTCTTTGGAATGCAGCACCCATATTTATAGAGACAAAGGTTCAGAAATTCTATAAACATATTTGTGTGCTAGAAAAAATAAAATATCACTGGTCTTTACTTATGTCTTTGAGTCTGTCTAAGGAGTAGGTGTTAAGAATAGCTTTGTTTTCTTTACATGTAAATATGTGAAAACCCACCTGAAACCAATAAAGGACAGTATCACGCTTATATACTAAAAAGAAGACAGTCACTAATACTCACTTATAGCAATATAATACACAACAAAGAGGGAGATGAAGGCATGTATCATTTGAATAGAAATTTTGGAAATAGACACTAGTTCAACTTTAACTTGCATTCCATTAAGTAACTTTTATTTTTTAAAGTTGAGAAGATGGACGATAAAGAATGGTGTATATATCTCTGTCATTTTTATTGTTTGTCCTTATGGTGACTGTAAAATTTCTCTGAAAAAAATCTTGGTAGAGTATTTCTTCTGTTCCCAATGGATTCTTCATCTGCTTTAAAATGATTAATTTATTCTTTGGTCATATCTAACACAATAAAGCATCATTATCAAAAATATAGTTGCACACAAAAGATTTTGGCTTTCCTGAAAGAAATAATACATAGTACTTGAAACTGCACCTACAATTTTTCACCTGAGTGATTTTAATATAATGAATAATAGATATGTAATTTTGACTTTCAACTCTAGTAAGAGATAGATTTTCCTCTGCCACATTAAATTTAGATTCACGTCTTTTGGCTCATTCAGGAGAGTTTCCATACAATAGTACGTCAGTCATCAAAATGTTCAAATATGTTTGTGATTACTTTGTTTTTATTTCCCATTAAATGTTTATTTTCTTGGTTTTCATATAGTTCCAAAGAGATTCTATGCACAGCTTGATTGAAAGAATGTTCAGTTCAATATAAAAAAAATAAGCATTTTCTCTTAATTCTATTAAATGGTTATTATCTCCATAAGTAGTAGTTCTCAAAGTATGGTTCTCAGAACAGTAGCACCATTGTGGAAATTCTCAGACTTTATCCAGAACTATGAATTCAGAGTCTCTGGGGGTGGGACCTAAAATCTAAGTTTGAAAGAGCTCTTCAGATGATGCTGATGTAGGGTCAAGTTTGGGAGTCACTGGATATAAGAATAAAGTGAGTAGGATATTTATAAAATCCCCAGATACATATAGTTGGTGGTCTAATATGTAGGACAATAATGTATTAATAGAAGGTAATATTGAAGTGAACTCACCATTGCATGTATCATGGTAACTAACTTTAGATAATTCGTTGGCATAATAATATTTTACAAATTTATAGTAAATTGAAGTTATCACATTACTTTTAAATATTTCACCATATTGGTTTCTCATAATAACCTTCCGATTGAGGTAGCACAAACAAAATGTTGGTCTCAATCTGTAAGTCAGACAACTCACAGTTTTGTTGAAGGCACCCAGTCGGAGATAGTATTAGAACTCATCTTTATCTCTGGGGCTATTTGTAACATATCTTGTCACAATAGGTCCTCATGAAAACATACCAATTCAAGTATGGTGCATATTAATTATTCTATATCAATAATACATTTGGCTTTGGTTATTACTCTTAATATTAAGTGGTGTGCTAAAGTGTATTAGAGGCAAGATCTTCACTTATAAGAACTTTCATGATCTACATGGTGTAATTTATTGAGAAAAATTATTCTTCCATATACACTGCATTTAAAGTTTACTTATTGTATTGTTGAGGTACTATTATATTATAAAACATAATAAAACACAAATATTTCAAGAAAGTTTTAGTCTTTAGGTTTCTTCCTTTCTCAGACTAAATTTCAAGTCAAGTCATCACTATTTTATTCACATATGAGGAATTTTTTGAGTGCCTACAATATAGGCACTCAATGCATTTCTTCTATGCATTAGAAAACTAAGTACATGCCATATGTCTTACACTCCAATAACTTCCTTTATTTAGAAAGAAAATAAAGCAAAACGCAGAAAAAGCTAAGCCAATGTCATGTGGCCTGATGTATAGCACTAGCCTTGTGAACTTGCTCTCCATGCTCACACTTTTTCCTGCTACAATAGACAATGAACCCTTTCAATCATAAGTGATATCATATCATTTCTCTGCCAAAAACTCTCAAAGAGCTTTTCATTACCTTTAAAGAATATAATCCTTTGCTTTTCATTACACTTAAAGAATAAAACTCTAAGTATTTCCCATAACTTCTGTATCCCTCTACTTCCTGGACTTTACCTATCTTCTTATTGTTCCTTCAAAATGCTAAGTACATGCCTAACCTAAGTCCTTTGAGCCAGCTGGTCATTTGGTTTGGAACACTCTTGCCCTAATAATTTGTATAGCTCATTATTTCATTTCATTCTGAGCTTTTTTCATTCTGAACTCTCTATGCAAAATAGCCCCCTGCACTCCCAATCTAGTCACCTTCAAATCCCTTATTTTGTCACATTTCTTCTTCAAAGCATTATCACTTTATAAACCTGATAGTATTTCATATATCATATATGAATTTTATGCTAGTTACCAAATAATTAATATTATGAAGAATGTACTAATTATTGTATATTAATTATATTTTGTTTGTAATTTGTCTCTTCTACTAACACTTTCATTCTGTGCAAGTAGAGATTTTTTTGGCATTCTGTTCACCAATATTGTTGACACTAAGAACTAAAAGTTAGGAATATACAACAAATTATGCATTACAAATAATCAGGTCACAATTATATCCTAAATGACTTTACTACCTGGTATATATAAGATAGATTTGAAGAAAGAAATAAAGACACACAAAAATATTAGGCACATTTCACTATCCATTCTAAGATGCATACTGATCAAGCAATTAGACATATTAAAACATACAGGAATTGCAGATAAAGAACTATTAGACTTCAAAAGAGTCAGTGAAATAATAATACATTCTCATTTTACTCATTCTTCACTTAATAGGAAAAGTAATATGAGAAATTACTAATATTTTTTATATATTCTATACAAGACTGGCAAATTCTGCTTAACTAAGTGCCAAAAAGTGGAGAGCTGTCTACCTTTTACTGAAAATTTATAGTGATATATGTACACAGGATCTGTCTGGTAAAAGTCCAGCCATTGTTTATATAATGGGAACAATTTGTACAACACCAATGTAACCTGGCAGCAAAGAAGAGTAGATGGAATGCACACAGGTGAACAATGATGACTTCACTGTACTAGTCAGTGGGGGGCAGTAGACTCTGTTGAATAATATGTTCTGTGTGGTTGTCACATTCCAAATGACTGAGCAAGTAGGGCAATATATCTGCATCAAATTTTGTATTAAGCTTGAACATTCCTCCACAGAAACTATTGAAATTATTCAGAAGGCCACAGCTGTGGGCAACTGGTGATTGGAAGTTTCATCATGACAACACACACACTCATGCATCATGTCTCATGCAGAGATTTTGGTGAAACATCAAATTACCTAGGTCACTCAGCTGCCCTACATCCCAGATATAATGCCCTAACACTTGTGGATTTTCCCCCCAAAACTAAAATGACATTTGAAAAGGAAAAGACTGCAGACCATCATGATATTCAGGAAAATATGACGGGGCGGCTGATGCAATCAGGAGACCTGTGTGAAGTCCCAAGGTGTCTACTTTGAAGGGGACTGAGGCATTATTGTCCTATGTACAATGTTTCTTGTATCTTGTATCTTCTTCAATAAATGTCTCTATTTTTCATAGTACTTGACAGGATACTTTCTGGACAATACTTTCTGGATACTTTCATATATTTGTGATTTCTCCGACAGAACAAGTTTATTGAAGTAAGGTAGTTTTCTTATTTATCATTAAATCCTCACAACATGTAAAAATATTTCTAGGCAATAGGTTCTTAACACATCAATGATAGAATATCATGAATCTATTATTTTATTTCCAAATAACTTATATCTCTTTTCTATTTGCTATGTGAGGTAAGCTACTGGCTATCTTTGCTTAGTGGTGAGGCATTTTTCACTCCAATTTAGTGTAAAGTCTTATTCTCTGGTTCTGTCAGCCTGTAGGTAATGTTTTCCTTAATCATCAATCATTTTCCTCTTTCTAGTTATACAGTTCTGGTGTGCAACCTACAGGATTTTGTACAAGAAAAAAATGCCCCTTATAAGTAAGGTACTAATCTTCTGGACTATTGTGCTAGTGAATGATGACCTTAGAAAACCTCCAAACACATTTAGAAGCACAAGAAGCACACCATTTCAACTAAGTTCTTATAAGTAAACCTGAAAACTTGGGAAAAAATAAGGAGGAGGCAATGCTTTCTAATATTCACTCTCCATGAATCAATGTGAAGAATATGACTGAGTTTTAAGAAATGTGCAATTTCTAGTATTTCTCTTTTGTATGTGGCTATAAATGAAAAGTAAATAAAGTTGTAATGCTTTAGGGAATCCTATCTAACTGGGAAATATTAATATACATCATCATCATAATTATGGTGAATAACAAAAATAATATGCTACTGTTGGTTTATCTTAAAGGGGGGGTAAGTGCACCTGTATGTATTTGAAGAGGAACCAGAGAGTTTTAAACACTCTAAAGGAGACTGAGATGTGGGTTTAAAAAATTTAATGGATTTGCTCCTCTTGTAGAGGGACTTAGATATTATTTCTTGTTTTTCCTTGGTCTTAGTCACACTTATATATCTCCAGAATATACGTTAAAGGTTCAAAATTTAAAGTCATGATATAAAATGTGTATTTAAAAGTTCAAAGTAGTAATATACAATAGTGATAGCATATTAGAACAAAGCACTAATAAGTAATAGTACTAGCTGTGTAATAAAATGCACTTCATTGTGAGTGGATTTAAGATATTCATTTGTTGACATTTCTTTAGCATACCTACCACCATTGAAATTTAGATAAAGACCTTTTTTTTGTTTAAATTTCTTATGATGCAGTACATAAAATTATTTTCTTTTTTCCAATCCTATGGAGTTAAAGTATAATAAATTGAAGAAATGTAGTAAGGAGTTGTAAATAATTATAAAAGTAACTATATTGTTCTTTGACAGACATTATAATAGTTTTTATCATCTAAGTGGTGTATAATTTTCAGTAGGATTTGTCAATAACATCTTTATTTTTTAAATGATTGCTCTTAACAATGATAATAGTCTCTGTTATTGAATGCATCCTAGGTAGTTGTCATTCTTGTCGTTTTAGTAGGCAATTAAATACATCGTTTCACTATCCTTTACTATATCACTATGAGAAAATTGATAGCATCCTTATTTTACCAATGATATGTTACTGGAGTCTCACTGATTTTACTGAGCCTACATGGGATAAGTCAATATCCTAAAATAAAATACTTAGACAAAGTAGGAATAAAAGAAATTTTAAAATAAATAAAACAATATATTTGACTCAAAATCCCCAGCTTTTCTCACATTGTTAAACTGAAGAACTTTGTAAATGTTTGCTATTAGGTGGGTATTTTTTAAATCTTTTTTACAATTCTTTGAGTGATCAGGAGTACCTTAAAAATACAAATAACTTCCTTGCTTGTCTTTGGAGACTGTAAGAGAAGACAGGAGAGCTATTGCTCCATGTGGCATGGGCTAACAGCAGAACTCTGTGGAACCTAATGGACAATGGCAGCTGAGCAAAGGGAAACTGCTTGAATGTCTTGTGGAATTGGTGGAACTAGTTTAGGGCTTAGCAAAAGCTGCCTGAATGAGAAAATAACAGTTTCTATAGTCCCTAAACTCCTCTGTGTGGTTAACTGAGCTGGGAGTTGCACCTAAGGCACTTAACAAATTTTGTTTTAGTTGGGTGTAGAATCAGAGCAAACTGTTGTAAATGATGTGTGGTAGATGACTAGAGCTGTTATGGCGAAGGAGTGACACACTCGATTTTGATGGATAAAGTAACTCAACATATCTTGAAACAGACACATTGACATTCTACTGGAGAGCCCTTTGCCCACCTGAATTCCCCAAGGCTGCAAATGACAGTTTCCTACATTCTGAAAAAATACTCAGGCACCTTCCTCTCTTTTCTACCAGATGATATTAAGGAAGTTACTCAGCCAGCCATAAGCCAGGTGTAACCTGGAAATAGAGAAGAGTTTTTACCTGATGGGGAGTGGTATTCAATGGACAAAATCCCTTAACTTACCTGTTGTCTGACTGCCTTGTGTAGTGATTCTACTTCAGGTTTCACATGGTTTTTCAAGGCTCCTCAGTGGGCCAGAGCTGCAGCTTACTCATCGCAGTAATTCACTCATTAATTCACAACATTTATTGGCCTTTATTGCTTTACTGTCTCACTTTCCCACTTTCTTGCATGTAGCTCCAGGGATCATGTCCCAAATAGATGGCATGCCCTTGCTTCCTTTCACTGAACCCGATCTAAGACTGTTCTCTAAACAATTCCTTTAGAAATATAGGGACATTCCCTAATAAAAGCTTTTTTCACATTATCACATTTTATGCTGTCAATTGTTTAAACTTTGCCCATCCTCATAGACTGCAAACTCTTCATGAGTAAGTACTGCATTTGTTTTCTTCTTTTCTCCTCTCCCCTACTCTTTCCCCCTCCTCCATAGCTATATTTTACTTGTATCAGGCACAGTACCTAACACAAATTAGGTGTTTAATAAATACTTATTTATTAACTCAGGTTCCCACCACAATTATGTGTGGTTGGTGTTATTGGATTGTTTTGTAAAACAAGTTAAATACTTCACCCATTGTTACTTTGAGAATTGATAGAGATAAGATTCTAATTCAGGTCTCCCTATCTTTAAAACCCTGTTCTTATGTCATTCTCCAAGAGCATAGATCAGGAAGAATGGTCATGTTCTAGCAGCTCTTTCTGAGAGTCTAGTCTCTTGGCTACCAAAAGGAAGAATAATCAAATTGGAAAGCTTTCAGCTCTTATAGTAAACTTCAGTAATATTTCATAAGTATATGAAACCACTAAGGTCAGAAAATACCTTTATACAGTGTGCATACATGTGATCTGTCACCCCGTGTATGCTCGGGTAGTATGAGAAGAATACCATGTATACAGTTTAGTGTGGGTAGTAATGGAGCAAAAGGGGAAAATGATTCATATTTGGGCCATTCTTTACTCCTTTCCCTGAATTCCTAGAATCTCTCTTTTGTACTTGAAGAATGTTATACATTCACTATTTTTTGAAGGTGTAAAATTAAATGAGATCTATATCCATTTCTACTTCCATTTTACAAATCATGATAAGTTTATGAATCCAAATAATGAAAGCACTGAGGAAGGATCATCCTTTTAGAAAGTAAATCTTTGCTTATGATGAAAATACTAGAGAATTCCAGGATATTTGTATTAAATGTTTTCACTGATGTCAAACTTCAGTTACATATGCTTTAATGTACTTAATATGCTCATATATAAGATAACCTGATTTCTAATTGTGATTAATCAACCAAACATAAATTTTATGTAGCAAGGATATATAAACAGATATATTTTATATTTTATTTTAAAGAATTTCAGAGATAATTTGAAAATTATGCACCAACTCAGATTCAGAAACTGTTGCCTGAAAAATAAAGTCTCTTAGCCCGACTTACTTTTTATTTTCCATGACCATTTAGTCCCCTTATACCCCCTGCAATCACCACACTGTTGTCCATGTCCATGAGTCCTCTCTCCTTTTTGCTCAATCCCTCCACACCCTAATGCCCCCACTCTAGCTATCATCTGTTCTCCATAAACAGATATATATTTAAATAAATGCATTTAATAATTTAAACATATATTTATAATATTTAACTTAAACACATAAACATTTATAATTGCATATATAACATTTCAAATTAATTTAGAAAATTACTTTTTCACTCTCACAATTCATTAATAATTATTTCAAACCATGTCATGTACTTTCACACTTGCTGTTTTCATGATTTCTAGAAACATAAATTGCCATCAATTTTCAAACTCATCTTCATTTCTGTCTAGCTTACTTGAGATATAAAACTTTTTGAACCAATGGGAATTTTATACCGAGTCACAGGATATCATTTATATAGCATAAGGATAATTCCTTTTCTTCCATATTGTCTTCATATGGAAGAAAAATACTGAGAATGTAAAATTATGATCTTTATACTGATAACGTATAATTGTGATCTTTCAGTATCACTCACTGCTTTCCTGTATTAATTTCTAAATTAATCTCTAAAAGTCTTCATTTAAAAAAAACTCACACTTTCAACTGTGAATTAATTTATTTCTAAGAAGTTATTAAGTCTCTATGTTTCTGTCTCTTTTTTTAATTGTATTATTTCTATGAGATTCAAAACTAGCATTAATTGAGGTCATTTCTGGCTGTGGTGCCTTTGCAAACAAAACACTTTTTAGAACATAGTAATTTAGAGATTACCCTTTAAACAGAGAATATTTTATGGACATAAAAGGCAAATCTGTTTTTTATAAAGAAAATATTGATAAAAATGTTCTCATATTTGAGTATGTTGACAAATTACCTTCTAATCTATAGTGTCTTGGCCCAGTTTTTCTGCATTCATAATGAATAAAAGAAATGTTTTTTTCATCAACAAAAAATTAAGTTCTAGCATTAACATCAAATATAAGAATTTTTATGCCTTTTATTTTTAAAGATTAAAATTACAGATATTTTGTCTTTAACCACATATGTATATTGTGCATACATATACACACATATATATGTATGTATGTGTATATATATATTTCTTTTCAGGAGCAATGGGAGCTGTTTTGAATACATTTTTGAGAAGTAGTAACTCTGGAATGAAACCAGCTAAATATAGAGATAATGACATAACTATCATAACAGGATAATATTTCTTTAGTGTGTAGTTTATAGCAGAAATAGCTTTATGTAAATATATAAATTATTTTATGTATCCTATGTTTCACTACAGTCACCTGGTGGAAAATAAATTCAGATTCCTCTATCCCATTTAACCTAATCTACCATGTTTTAATGATGTATATAGTTATCCTCCTGGAGATAAGGCTTGGTTACTTTTGTATTTTAATTATGGCAACTCTCTTTGGGGTAAAGTTGTTACCAAGTAAAAAAAGATAACTAAAAGTTGCCTGTCAAAACCTGTAACAATGAGGTCTTTACTTTTAATATTTAGAAGCATTTCATGTAAATTGTATAAGAATGATCATTTGGTCATTGATAGCATGGATATGTGTACCCCATATTTGGGTAACTCCTCTGTTGATGGCATAAATAACTGTGCACATGGATCAAAAGTTCTAATTCCATTTGTATACTGTAAAGATTCGTTTAACAGTAGTAATGATTTGTATTGCTGTTTGATTTAATGAATCACTTGATCTGTCTGCTTCTTCCACAAATAAATAAATACACATAATAAACAAAACAGAGCCATATGGGTCACATTTCTACAACCTTTGACCCTGAAGCAAAACATTTGCAGATAGTATCACAGACAACAAAGCCATTTTGTGACATTTTATTTCCTCCTTTTTCTCTGCCAACCCCATAAAAATGAAGAAAAAGCGATAAGAATAGTATCCCATGAAAAACCAATTGGATAATGTTTTTATATTAGTTCTGCTTCACTATTTTGGATTCACTCAGTAAAAAAATTATGACAAAATTTAATCAAAAATATTAACAGGAAATTGTCACCTGTTTTCTACAAAATGTAAAACAATTGCTTGCGTGTATTCTGTAATGATTTACTGTATATAGAAGTGAAAGGGCATACCGAAAAGCAGATATCTGATGGGTAGAGGTGATAAATATTCATAAATATAGTTAATACTGAAACATTTCCTTCTCTATTACTTATTCCATTTTACTTATTTCTACTTGCTGGAATGGTAGACATATTAAAATATTAATTTTCCGCTTTACTGGAATGATTTCAGAGTCAAGTGCCATTAAAATTCTGAACATAAATATGAAAAAAAGAGGATATAGTTCACTCTAATCCTCTTCAATGGTATTTCAATACTATTTATTTGCTTTTTTTAAAGCTACTATTTCAAAAATTTAATTGCTTTGGGAGACTTAAGCAGAGGCAAGAAAAAGTGTCACAGTCTTGTGAAATATTGTCTGTTACTCAGAAAGCACTAGATTGTCACCTATCATAAGCTTGTAAAACAAAGGATAGTTTTTGGGAAGCAGGGCAACCTGTGAGGATCAAGGCCACATTTTACTGCCATAAAGAACACTTCTGTACTTGTCCCTTTTAAAGCTGTTACACATTTCAATTAGAGGGATGGGCTGAAATATGTCATAAAGGGCAACTCTATGTGTGAAGCAATTGTGCACGCTTAGCAGGCGTAGAACACTGACCAAAAGTAAGCTGAAAAGCTCTGATAGTGACTTTTGTCATTGTTACTGGTCAAAGGGGGTTATAAACTATGGATTTAAATTTGACCTGATGTCGATGTAAAAATGTTCAAACCTGTAGAGAATTTTTATAAAAATTTTTGTGAGCCAGACAATACAACTAAAAGCAAGATTTGAACAGAATGAGTTAAATGCTTTCCAGAATGACAATTTGCAGTTTCTTTTATGCCTTTGAGATTAATGAGGGGACAATAAAGATATTAATGCGAAGGTGGGAGAGCACAAGGTGGAAATTGGGTCACCTCTTGCATGCGTTAGAAGGTGGATGTGAAAGGGTGGTCGTGTGGTAGTAGGGGGCGTCTTGAAAGGAAACATTTCAAAGGTGTATTAATCTAGATGCAAAGAAATAATAGGGCTTGTTTAAGGCAAAGATAAGCCTTTTACTAAAAAGTTATACGCAGGGGCAGGACTGCGTATAACTAGGACCTGCCCGGTCTGAAATTTATGATCAGATCACCCTGTGCGGTTACCTTCCACTGAACCCGTTTGTTAGCTTGTCCACACGGATGTGAATGACATGTAACAATTTCCATCAATTTTTATTTTATTCCTTGTAATTTTTGTTTTCTTCACTGCTTAATCTAACTCAGTTCACTTGTTGGTAACAATATCACATAAAATCTATTACCCCACCTCCTCTCCCCCAACACCAACAAAAACACTTAATAAAAGTAAATGACTATACCTAAGATATTTAAATAAATGTTATTTTTTAAAAATCTGCACCTTTTGCCAATATTCATTAAGTTACCAGTCCCAAGACCTGTTCCCACAGTGTCCATTGCCACCTTAGAGCATAGTATAATGTGTCATATCTGATATACCAGGGACTAGTTCACTTTTGACCACATCATTTGAGTCTGCTGCTCCACAGGGAATAGCCACGTTCAAAACTAGGTCTGATTCTGAAGAGAACTTCAGCAGAGGTTGACAAGGGAGTTCCCACCCAAATGAGAGCTAGCAGCTCTCAGTTCTTTGTTTTGATATGGCTATCTCAATACAACCCACAGTCCACTGGTAACAAATAGCTAAAACTCATTGAGCCAGGCACAGTTCCAAGCGCTTTACATACATTAACTAATTTAATACTTACAAACAGCTTGTGAGTTATTATCTCAATTTAACAGAGAGATTAAGTAATTATCCCAAGGTTACTTAGCTAATAAGAAACAAAGAAGGAATTCAAACTCAAGCAGCCTGCCTCTGGCATTCCAGCTTTTAACCACAGTGATATACTGCCTCACCTTAACTATGAAATAAAGAAGACGTATGCCTTGTAATTTGTCTTTCTGATATCAAAGACACTTACACCAGACACTTCTGCTTCTGCATATCACACTCCCTAGATATGAATTATGTAATTTTAGAGAGCCGAAAACAGTAAAGCTAAAATAGATGAAGATTTGTTTGAAATAGAAAAGTGATAAAGGAACTTCATTATGACAATGGGTGATATTGAAAGTCACCTAGTTTTCTGGGAATAATGGCAGTTTCCTGATGTCAATGCAGTAAAAGATGTTTAAATATATTTTAATTAATTAGTTTGCTTGGATTTTTTTTTGGATATTGTACTTTACTGTGAACATTAGACATTGTTTTCATTAATATCAATGTCTATAGCATCAGATTAATGCAACTATTTATCTAAGTTCTTTTACATGTTATATTAATGCTTGACATTTCTCTCCAATAAGTTACCATATAATATAAAAATTTTATAGTCAATGTTTGGAGTAAAATATACCTTATGCCTTATAAGTGAACTTTAAAGAAATTTTAAAAAATTGTTCTAAGAAACATTAAAGTTGTTTACTGCACAACGTATTGACATTAGCCACCAACATCAGCTGCACTATAACTCTGACGTCAGTGATCTAGCTCTAACTAACTTAATACAGTCCGTCCTAGTTCTAAGTCAATATGCACTCTGTGAGCATTGACATGGTAGCTAAGGCTACATTCACATGATGTGCACTCTCACCTCAAGATATATCAAACTATTTGTACTTCTTGAACATTTCATATAGCATTTCTTATCTTTCTCCTTACATAATTTTTTTCTTCCTGGAACTTTTCTAATTCACCTACTCATTCAGCAAGTTCCTACATGTTCTTTAAAAAAATTCAAATACCAATTTATTACTTTCTCACCCTGCTGTCCAAATTGTACAATTCTCCTTTATGATCTCAGCCATATCACTTGTCAGGTTAATAGTTAATTTGATCTTCTTCACTTGAGTGTATGCTTTAGGAAGAATATGAATCATATTTTACTTGACTTTGTACCCAGAGTGCATAGCATGCAGTACATTCATATGATAAGCAGATTAATAAAATGTTAAATCATAACACAAAATTTTTGTGTTATTGCAAATATTTCTTTTCAATGTATATATTATATAATAATACAGGATTGCAGTAAACAGAATTTTGATGTGGCCTCCAATATTTCTGCTTCCTCCTACATACCCCTTGTGGAATCTGGTACCCTTGAGTAGGGGGAGAACTTGTGAGTATGATGATAGTTATTCCCATTCCCATATTACAAACACCGTATGACTCAGCAGACTGGAGAGATACAGGAAGAGGTACTCACTCCTGCTGACCTGAATGAGAACAATAGTCATGCTGCAAAGTGCCTACAGGAGCCAAGTGCAAGGAAATGTGGGTGGCCTATATGAATCAAGAATAATCATTATCTAACAAATAGCAAGAAAGCAATTGCAAGGGAACGAATTATGCTGACAATCAGTAAATTTAGAAGATCCTGAGCCTGAAGTGACAGTCAAATCCCTGGCTGACATGTTGGTTTCAGTCTGGTCAGACTCTAACTGAAGAACCAACTAATTGATTGCACTCCTGATATTTGAAAAATAGGAGATAATACATATAATTGTTTTAAGCCATTATTTGTAGTAATTTCTACACATCAGTAAAAAATTAATGTAAGAATGAACCCATTTTAATAGGTGGGGACAGATTATATACTTCAATTCCTTGTCAATAACTTTTAAGCTATCTTTTATATATTTTTATATTTTTTATTTTATTTATTTTTAGAGAAAGGGGAAGGGAGGGAAAAATAGAGAGAGAGAAACATCAATGTGTGGTTGCCTGTCATGCGCCCCCAAACGGGGACCTGGTGTGCCACCCAGGTATGTGCCCTAGACTGGGAATGGAACTGACGACCCTTTGGTTCTCAGGCTGACACTCCATCCACTGAGCCACACCAGCCAGTATTAAGCTATCTTTTATTAAATTGGTATACTTCCCACTTATATGCTGCATGAGGTTATTGTCACAGTTTCTTGTTCTAAATGTTTACAATTTGAAAAATATAGATATTAGCTACTTTACAAAAATATTTGTTTATGCATCTGTCATATATATGTTTATTTGTTTATTTATTTATTTGCTTTTTATACTACATACTAAGCCCCCCTTAAAAAGTTTTTGGTCAAAGTTATTTCTCATTAATATCAATTTATTAACATTATATACAAAAGAGTACTACTTACAGATTGACTAATTCTTTCCTCCTCCTAAATTTAACATAAAAGCTATGAAAATAAAGTAAAATAATTTAGGCATAAAAATACATTTCTGGAATCATATGATATTAAAATGAATTACCAAGATTTATGGTATTTCTTTTTCCATAAATATTTAAAGAAAAATTGGAATATATATATATTTTAATATGCAGAGAGGTGAAGAACACTCTTAGTGTTCCCTTAGCTTTAGGGGTTTCTCTTGTAGCACCGTAAGAGCACTGCAAAGATCCTGCTGTTGCTTTACTACCGCTTTACAAACACAAACTATAGAACGGAATTTTTAGTAACATCTCTAGCATTTTACATGCTTGATCCATGCAGTCTTATAAAAAGTTCAGATGGAAAAATAATTTGCTAATCTGAAATTCTGAAAACCTTTAGAATATAACATAACATACTATTTATGACCATGTCATTGGCATAATAAATAGTTGTGTTGAATTTCAAGTCTACCAATCAGCTGAGTGATTGGGGTTGGATATTTTATTTCTCAAGCTTTATGTTTCTGTGCAAAATGGGTGTAATTAACATCTACATAGAAGAGATCTGCAAGTAAATTACTTATTAGAGTAATTGCTTCACAAATGACATTGATTTATTATTTCATATATATCATTTTGTGTTTTTATATTCTATTCATGTACCCTTTACTTCCCACTTTAGTAAGAGACAAATATAATCTACAATATTTATTCTCTCTAATGTATAAGTATTAGATAATATTTCAAAAGAATTTAGAAATACGAAATAAGTGCTCTTAGAATAACAATTATTGCATTATTTCTCATTTAGAAAATTTAAATATATGTAAGTGGATGCTGTATACACAGTTTAGGTCTATATAATACTTTTATTTGCTTGTTTTGGAAAAGGAATGCAAATCAAATACAGTAACTTGAGTTGTATATTTTTGGAATAAAGTACAGTTGAGGAGTACTGAATACAATTGATATAAAAATGGAAGTTCAGTGGCTATCAAAATTTTTGAACTTTACTTGTCAAAACAAACATATAAACTTAACTAAATATACATTCACATATATGCAACCTAATCAAAATACCTATGGAATAATACTTAATATGATTAGCAGACTAAAATGCCCACAGATGTTTAGACATTCCTCCTGGAATTCCATTCACAGAGAGGTTGGATCTATGTTCCCCTCTTCAGGAATTTTTGCTGGCTTTGTAACTGTCTTAACCAATAAATATAGTAGAAGTAGTATTGTGCCCATTTTCTGGCCCAGGCCTCAAGAAACTAGCAGCTTTATTTCATGGTTCTCAGAACATTTGCTCTTGGAGTCTGAGGCTGAAACATAGGAAGTCCAACTATCCCAAGTCACTGAGCTGTGAAGAAATCAAAACGTTGATCAATGGTAACTATGGGATGATGGACAGAAAGGAAGCCTTTAGGTGATTCTGTTCCCTAGGGAGCACTAGTTCCTTTTCATGTGTGGTCACTGGAGAGCAGTTTGTAAAAGCTCCTGTTGGGATAGCATGCTCCAATTTTACTTTCTCTTCAGAACTTATAATAATAGCACAATTAGGACATCCTCTATAGCTCTCCATAAGCCTGCCTCAGTCTTCTGTAGGAGATATTCTGTTGCAGGGGTGTCCAACCTTTTGGCATCTCTGGGCCACACTGGAAGAAGAAGAGTTTTCTTGGTCCACACTCTAAATACATTGCAACATGTGATCACAAAAAAAATCTCATGTTTTAAGTAAATTTACAATTTTGCGTTGGGCTGTATTCATAGCCATCCTGGGTCACATGTGACCTGCCAGCTATGGGTTGGACACCCCTGCTTAAGGTTATAAATGTGGGCTTCAAAATCAGCCACACCAGGTTTTAATTTTATTCCCCTTCAGTGTTCACTTGTCAGTTGACTCTGGACTTCAATATTATGACACTCAGATATTTATCTGCAAAAGTACGTTAATAATGCTATTCACATGGACTTTTTTTCAATCAAATGAACTGCATGTATAAAACACCTCTTATATAGCATAAAGAAGATGCATATTGCATGCCAGCTATTGTCATCTTTACTATACCATGTGTAATTGAGATTCATTCCATTTTTCTTATTCTCTAATCTGAGCAAGGGTTGGAAATAATATGGAGTACCAATGATAAGGTAAGCACCATTTTTAGCACTCTAGATAGGTTATGTATTCAAGCATTATAAAAAACCCATAAAGTAAATTTTATTATTAAAACATTTTATGAGGAAATGGAGGTACAGAAAATCACATACTTAACTTGGTAAATGAAGTCCTTTAACAAAAACATGTGACTTTAATACCCCTGCTGTTTGACACCATGCTGCCCCGGTCCCCTCTCCTCACAATATGCATTTTTAAGACTAGATATGTTTTATATTTTGGATAGCAGTTTACATAATTCCAAACTATATAAATGGGACTTATATTACCATTCTTTTCTTCACTTATTTTCCCACTTAAAAAGCATCTATATTCCCCCAGTGATATTTTAATACTGGAGAGTATGTTTATTTTAATGAAGAGCTGAGACATTGAATGCACCTATATGTACTGTAGTAAAGACGTGCAGGTGAACTAGTATTTATATGGTTGCTTTTAAACACTTTCAAAGAGCATACTATCTATCATTTTATCTAAGCCTCATATCCATTTTATAAAATAGGCCTAGCACATTTAATTCAGCTTTTAAAAGTGAAATACACAAAAACAAGATACAATAAAACAGACTAGACTAATTGGGTCAATGTAATGCAGACTTAATAAGAATCATGGTAAGAGCAAGCATGTATTGCATGCTAGTCTTTACATGGATTAACTTGTATGAGTGTATTAGAGGTGAAAGGTGTTCATCCTAAGGAAGGCTGTACTGAGCACAGGCAGTTAGTTATCTTGGGATATCCTAACAGAAGTCTTCTCCTCATTCTTAGCTGTAAGTGTCATTCAATATATCAGTCTGGATTTTTCAAGAAACAAAAACTAAAAGGAAATTATGCATGCAAAAGATTTACTGGAGGATATACTACAGAAAAATGGGGAGGCAGCTGGAAGAGTCTGGGAAATGATGATTCTACAAAAATGTGTGATCCTGTGAAGAAGAGAGGGAAGGCAGAAAGGTGGACAGTCAGAGACTACAGTACAGCTCTAGGCGTGTTGAGAGAAACCGAAAAAAGTGGTGGTAGAGTGGAAGTTTTCCATATTGTGAGTCCTGTGTCTCTCAGCAATGAGCCTGCCTTGGTTTCTCTAGTATCCTGTGTAGTCATTGGGTGTGAGCAGCCTGGGGAAAGCATGGCCTTGGTGTAAATAAGGAAATGTATTTCAGCTGTACCAGAAATCAATTACGCTCCCTGCACTAGGGAATTGGAGAGGTAGATGTCATGGCCATCTCACTGAGGATTCCCTGTTTATTGAAAATCACCCTAATCTCATTGCTTATTTGTAGTAAAGAGTTTTGAGAATCAAACTGGTATGTGATTCAGTCCTAGCTGTCGATTTTCTATCTTTGTGTCTTTAAACACTTACATAACCATTCTATGCCAGACAACAGTCTGGAGAGGATATTTGCTTCCATCTCTACGTCTTTTGAGCGTGTGTAATACTCTTATCCCATAGGGTTGTGACTGTCATAGAGACAATATATATTAAGGACTTAAAGTGTTAGGTAAGTAAATAAATAGCTATTATTTTTATTACAACAGAAGCTCTCATAATCAACTTTCACTGTCCTTCTCCATTTAGTCCTGCCTCTTGTATGCTGAATACTTGAGAATATTAGATTTTTCTCAGAAACACTCACCCTACTGCCACAAGGCCAGCTATTAGAAAGTCAAGGGTCTTTTTTTTTATTTCCCAAATATTCTTATGCCATGTAATTGGACAATCTATTTAAAGTTAGTGTAAATTTGTTTATTATTTCTTTGAAATAATATTTTATGAAAGCAATTAATGCTTAGAAAGGCATCCAAAATGTCTCTAAATATTGATTTTGAATTACATATTAGCAAGAACAGTAAAAAGATTTAAGACAAATGATGAAAAGCAAGGATTCTGAATTTTGAATGCTTCACAATTTCCTACTTTAGCATACTAAACTAAGGATCACGACATTGTGTTCTAGTTGTCTTTGTGAGACGGAACTTGAAGAAATTAAAATCAGTAGAGCACCCTATGTTTTCAGTTAAAATAAATATTTAATGCACGTGTATTCTCTTTATCTTAGTTTCATGATTGTCCGACTGACTTCTGTCAGCCGTAATGTCTTCATGATCTTGCAAAAGAGGTCTTCTACTCTATTACCATTAGTCTGAGAATTGCCATTTATAAAACAGTATTGATAACTCATGCCTGCTTCGGGTGGTTAAAATTCATTGAAACTGCTTGTGGAAAAACACTAAGTACAATATCTAGGGTAGAGAATATACACAGTGCTTACGAACCTTAACCTTTCCTCTAATTCTTCCCTGCTCTTCCTTTTTCTTTTTACATCTTTTTTGTCTCTTTAGATCATATGTTTCATCTTTTCCAATACTTTCATACTGTATTGAACAAGAAATATTAATTTCAAAAGTTTAGTTTCAATTTTAATTTAGTTTCCACCAGAATGGTTACAATCAGAAGGAAGTACTGATTGGATTAAATCAGAAATGTGGTTTTCCATTTAAATGAAATATCACATAAAAGCACAGCCACTCATTCATGTCCTAATGGTAATTCATTAATTTAAAACTCATCTGGGGAATTTTTGATATTTCTTGGTGGATTTAGGGGGGAGGGTATATAGCACCAATTAATCTCATTCTACTTTTTCTTTTAAAGTTATATAATTTTCAAGGAAAAACTTATCCTCATAAATCCAGTTTTCTATCCTAAAGTATTGCTGTGAGAAAGTGTTCAAAAATAGTAAGTTCAATTTATTTAAAAAATCAAGATTTGGAGCACATTCTTAGTATAATTTATTATCTGGGTTTAAAAAATATTCAGGTCCATTAATAATCTTGTGAGATAAGTGGGTAAGGGGAGTCTGACCTTTAACAAATTCAGCCTAATCAGTATAAAAGCATTTTGTAAATGTCTTGTTAGAATTAAGGAATTTAGGAAAAACTCACCCATTTGGATTAAATGGGGGGAAAAGTTAGCTTATGTGTGTCACAGTCATATAAGTGAAATTTATTTGGTCATAAAATGCTTTGAATGTCATCAAAGAGAATATTTCAAATGCACACAAAAGAGACCTTTGCTGAAACTTGATATAATTCATTATGCTAAATATATTAATATTTTATGTGATATGACTGTAATATGAATTTTATGAATGACTAAAATGTATATATCTGGTTTACTTGATTGTATTAAAACATTACTTATGGTGGTGACTTTAGTTCTTTTGAGGAAAAATTCCTGAACAATGACACCATCCAAGGAAGTGAGAGGCTATCAGTTTTAACTTCCAATGTGTTGGGTTTATATTGCATTGTGCCATTAAAAAGCCATTTTCTCTCTGTTATTCTGTGCCTCCTAATAGGCAGATATTAGGATATTTATCTACCTGGCAATATTCTCGGTCGATATTTGTCAGTCTTACTCTGCACAATTACAGCAGGAAAGGATTGGAAAGAAAAGAAATAAAGAAGTATAGACCACTAAAAAAGTAACTATGTGTACTACAGAAGGGTTAATGCATTCACTTTTCTATACATTTTGCTCACCTTATCTATTTTTTTCACATAGTGAAATTTCTTAAATATAACCATATAAATAGTTTTTTCACCTAGATGCAGGATTGTGTTTTGAAGGGGAGTTTGCATCTCTACTGTGACAGGGAAGTAAAATAACAGTGTAAAAGAAACTATTTAAATGTAGGATTTATTAGATTTGAAAATTCATCTTCTCCTGAAAAACTTCATGGTGAGAAGGATGCTTAGATGAATTGAAAAGAATGACATGTCAACTTGAGTGTGCCTTTCAGGACTTTTTCTTACAGTTTTAATATTTTAACTACCGATTTCTCGTATCTTAAAGCCATGGAAAGAAAAATATTCATGATAATAATTAAAACCCATGCTGCTAGTCACAGGAAATCTTTTAGAGTTATAAATATCATTGAAGAAAACAGTGCAGTGGTTTAGTGTGGATTTTTCAAAAAGAAACAGTTGTAGCCAAGATAATGACAGACCCAGATGTATCCTTTTAAAGACATGTAATATAGCATTTCTTTCTCAAATAGGAAAATTAAAATATACACATACCAAAACAAACAACAAAAATATTTTTCCACATATATATTCCTCCATGCTGAAGGATTCAGCTCATAATATAAAATAAAATTGCCTAAATGTTAATTAAAAGTTTATAAATTTGGTAATGTCAATGACTGTTTCAGGGGATATAAAAAATTACACAAGTCATTAATTATTTTGTCTTGACTTCAGGGTTGCTTCTGGAGATGGTAGACAGGGAGAAAAACAAGCATATAAGGGAATTTTTGTAATCTAAGCTTGTACGTGGCACGCATCATTTCTGCTTATAATCCAGTGACTGTATATCATTTAAATGACTGCAGCAAACTTTGATGGAAGCAAAGAACAACATCCAACTCAATGCGCAGAATTTTTATGTGATGTATTGTCTTCTTATTAAATGAGGGTGTGATTATTTCTGGTCTTAAAACCAGTAAACTCAACAGACAAGTCATCTGTACTTTCAAACTCAGTATATACAACAGTCAAAGGGAGAAAAGATATCTGTACAAAACCTGTTGAATTGGAAAAGTGGGAAAAGAAAAGCACTGAAATTGCAGGGATGAAGAGAACTGTGACAGTATCCTGCACGGAGGCATTGTAAAGAATCCTACCCTGGCAATGTAGGAAATTCTTTGATTAGAACTGAATGTTTTTCCAAAGAAAGCCTGGGTGTTCTCAGTTGGCTCCAACTTTGCCCTCTGGGACTTACGCCTTGTTTATTAGTCCCCATGCTCATTTCTGCAGTGAATGTTGAAAATCTAATTTGCTTAAGGGCTAGTCTACTTTCATTCTCTTCCTGCTGGTGCAACCTTGGAAGCCCAGGGTTTATTTACAGCTGAAACAATTAAAGGTATTTACTCTGGATGCCTTCTTATCTCCTTGGGAATGTAATTTCCTTTAAAAATCATGGTAGACTGCTGTTATATTTCTTAGTAGTCAGTTCCAGGTACTGGAAACTATACCCAAAGTTCTCACCTAGACATAGCTTTTAAGCTTCTTTATTTTTAGCATTTCTTGACCCCATTACTTTCTCATGCTTTGTACTTAATGGTAACCACCATGAGACCATTTGAAAAAATTAGTCTTAACTGGGAATATAAATCCTTTATTTTATGTTTGCCACATATTTATGTATCTTAAAAAGTCTTATAGGATTTTGTTGTTTAGAGTCTTTTTCAGCTTTATCTTAAACTCTTTAGGGTCCAGAATCAATTGTTTTCTCCAACATTTTTATATGCTTAATCTTAGCTTTATGAATGAATAATTGTTTCCCTGAACTCATCTCTATCTTGTAATACCATGTCAAAAGCAATAAGAGTATCCGTACTTATGAGCAGTTTGCATTTTGCAGCCATTTCTCCTAGAGCTGTAGGTACATTGACTGACATTTATTTTTTTTTGCAGGTAGCAGTTTTACAAAATACCTTGCCATTGCATAAAATAGGTCTCCAGATCTAGCCTGTAATTTCTTTTCCTTTGCTGTCTTCTTCCTAATAGTAAGGCAATACCACATATTTTTATATAATTTTTTACATTGGCATTCCACTATATGGTCTCAAAACAGACAATGAATTCAGCAGTTAAATAAAATAGGAGTGTATTTCTTGCTCACAAATTCAGGATAGTTTCCAGAACTGGTGGCAGGGCAACACGTTCCTACTAGAAGTTCTTTAGAGGCTCAGCTTAGTGGAATCTCTGTCATCTGAAACATGTAGTTTCAGGGTCATCATGATCAATGCCATTTCAATAAGCTATGTGAGTTAAGAGTGCGGGGGAACATTTTCTAGGCCATACCTGAAAATGGTACATGATAATTCTACTTGCACACTACAGAATGAAATGCAGTCACCATACCTAAAAGGGAAGCTAGGAAATATAGTCTGTGTGCCTAGGAAGAAGAGAATGGTTTCATGGAAACCTAGTGGTTTCTTTAATACCTGGTTTATCATGTGGAAATTAGATTTATAATAACTAATTTAATAAAAGTTTCTAGGGTTGGATATAATCTATATTATGCAAGTGGAATTATGAGATATGTAAGTACTGTTATGTTTAATAATTATCATTATTATCTGTATTATTTACTATATTTTATCACATCAAATTGAGGCTTTAATTAATTACCATGGTAATGAATCTTACCATGTGTTGTCATACATAGATTTTAAATGCTTAGCTATCACATTCCAATTTTTTTGTGCATTAAACAGAGGGAAGAGGTTGGATTATTTAATGATTCATAATAGAAACCTTATTATTTAGTTGAAAACAACATGTAACTTTATCCTTTCCTTATTTCACATACAAATAAATTCCAAATGGATCAATTGTTTAAAGTAAAAATGTAACTTAAAAGTTTCTGCTTTGAAAAATATAGGTGAATATTTTTGAAATTTTAATTGGGAAAGCTCTTTCTGAGCATATGTAGAATTTATACTAGACAAACATAAAATTTCTATACCGAAGAGTAGTTAATGAATATTATCAAGTCTGATAAATAGAAAAAAATGCATAAAAATGAGCAGAGTCTCAGAAACCTGTGGGACATCCTTAAGCATATCAATATATGTCTAATGAAAGACCTAAAGCATTAGAGAATGAAAGTACACCTGAAACTAATATAATAATGTATGTCAACTGTAATTGAAAAATAAAAAATAATACAAATAATAGAATATTTCATGCAAATAGTGACTAAAAGTGAACTGAAGTAGCTGTATTAGATAAAACAGAATTTAAGACAAAATGTCTCTGAGGACAAAGTGCATTTTATACTAATAAATACAAATATATTTGCTCCTAACAAAAGCCCATAATACATGAATAAAAAGCAAACAGAATAGAAGGAAGAAATGGTTGGGAATTTCAAGATCTATGTTTAATAATGGATACAACAACAAAGCATAAGATCAACAAAGAAATAGAACATGTGAACATTATAAATCAGACACACCTAACAAATATTTATAGAACACTAAACCCAACAACAACACAACATACATTTTTCTCAAGTGCTCAAAGAATTTTTTTACAAGATAGACATGTTAGGCCACACAACAAGCCTTAATAAGTTCAAGCGATCTTCATTTTTCTCTTTGATTATGTTGGCTATCTGGTAGTTGATCTCTTTGCTTCCACTGCTATTCTGTAGTTTCTTTCAGAGTTGTCAGGGTGCTTCTCTGAGTATATAGGTGGGCCCTCAGCTACCTCTCTGAACATATTTCCTAACGCTCTCTCTGTCATTCATTCTACTACAGCTTCATCACCCTCCTTGCTGTATGACTATCTTGAAATCATGCAAAACATCAACTTACCTTTCTCTCGGGCTAGAATAATCTCATGCGAAATAGTCCCATTTTAATCTTCCTCATTTCATTCTGTTCTCTATGAATATCTCTTTCTCAGACAGACTGGTCTAAAAGTAACAACTTCTTTCTTCTTTAATGTTATCTAATTTTATTTTCTTTATAACATTCATTATCACCTAAACTTTTACTTTTTTTCTTACTAGTTTTCCTACAAGAAGGAAGCTCCTCAAGAGCATGGTCTTGGCCTATTTTTCTAACTTCTGCATTATTGATAATTAGTACAATATTTTATGTTGAATTTATAACCAGAAATGAAAAGATGCATTATCTAAACTTCCTTAGTGCACCTCTCAAGTTAATTACTTCTATATTTGTATTTTTACTGTTTTGGCATTGTTGTAGGTACATAGTAAATTTTTGTGCTATCTCAGAACTAGGAGTATGATTCTAAGTAATCACTAGCTAAATTTAACCATAGATAGAATATATTAATGAGAATACTCTGAAAAATAACTATAGCTGCCTATTAAAAGACACAATCATTTTTATTTACAATCTTTGATATAAAAAATTAGTCCTTTAAGTTTTTGCTAGCAGTGCTTATTCATAATCCCAACCACAGAGTAAATATGAGGTTGAAAGTAACCATTTCAAAAGTACAATATTTTGGCAATTGTGACAGGTTAAGGAGAATCTTCATTTAAGATTACATTATTTAGTGAAAATTTTGTTAATAATATAAACATTTGAAAGAGTAATTATTAATGAAGTAATATATTAAATATGTTCAGGGAGCTCACTGTTTACCTAACTAATCAGTATGCAAGTTTTGATTATTTATTTATGAATAATTTTCATAGGGAAATTCTATTTTGCATTATTTTATGGTATTCAATGGGGTTGCAATACAAGTCTTTAATTCTAACTTTAATATTCCAACCCTACTCTATCTTTTTGTAATTTTTCTATCCCCAGAACTTTTGGTTGCAGAGATTGTAGCTGAGACTGCGTGGGTATCAACCACGTTTGTGACGGGGTTCTGTAGGTTTACGAGTGTTTATTTATTTTCTTGAATTAAATGTCTTCAAGAGGAGCTTGAATTCTATCATTTGCCCCTGATCCCATTATGTGTCTTATATTCTTATACTGCATTGCTTAATTTTTTTACGTTTGTTGTCTGCCTCTTACAGATTTTGAATTCCTTCTAGAGTAATCTTTAAATTAAAAGATCACAATCTGAAATCATGTTAAATAAAAATCAATCTTAGCTATTGTGGTACTTTGTAAATCTTTTATATCATGTGTTTTCTTATTTGTATGGAATATTGCTATAATTTTTTGCTATAAAAATCACCTAAAATTAGTGAAAATCCATGGCAAGCTATAAATTTAGTATTTATATATGGTTTAGGTTTATGAATCAATTTTACTTTGCTTTCTACTTTGTAAGATAATATCTTTATTGCTGACAAGTATATACAGCAAATTGCACAATTATTTCAGAATTTTAGAAATGCGTGTTTGTATATTATTGCTTTAAAAACTTTTTTAAATTAAAAAAGGTCTTGAAATGGAAGCCAGGAATCTAGAGATTAAATTTCTCTTATTTTACTATTATTGAAGATTATTTCCCCCATAGAAAATAAAAAATAAACCAAGTAATAAACTAAGTGGTGAAACTATATGTACCTATAAATATATTGCAATATATGTACATATACACATCTTTTATATAAGATAATGGTGTTTATTATTTAGTTCCTAAAAAAGAAGCATTCTCAAGAGTTGAGATTTAAATATGCATAATATTATATTATTAATTATACATACATTTATATTATTGATAATGTATTATGTGTATTGGCATATATTTGTTATTTATATCTATCAAGCATGAGGAAAAATCAGTATTTTGAAACATGTCTAAAGAAATTTAAAGCTGACAAAATATTCCTCTAGTTTTAGATATTCCAAAACAAAATAAAAAAATTAAATTTGTAGATAATAACCAATCCTTTAGTATTCTATTTCCTTCACACTCATTTCTCATGCTTCAGTGAAGGTGCTGATAGTATGTTTGAATCAAGGTTTTTAATGAATATCTATTTATTAAGGCAATCCATTAAAAGAAGACGGAGACTTGCATAATTATCTCATATTATTTCATTGACTTTTACTTCACATAGGATTCAAGGTGAGAAATATATCCCCAGGAAGTACTCTCATTTTAATCTTTAATTTGATCATGCAGTCCTTCTATTTACTTGTATGGTTTGGAATATTTCACATGTATAAGCTTTAGATACCCCAGTTACTGTAACTTTCAAATGGAGAATCAGAATTAGTGTAATGGTAGATGGTTAATATTTTCAGTATATAAATTATTATTTTTTAGTAATCTGCTGTTTTTTTCAAAATTTGACTTTTTGACAGAACATAATAGGTCAGTTTTTTTAAACTAAGTATTTGAAGATCTGAACATGTTAAAATCAAATATACCATTGGTAATGACATTATAAGAATTTAAAATGGGACAAAAGATTAAACTCTCACATGGGATTTCAGAGTCATTTGACAGGCTTACCAAAGCTTATATCATCCCATATGAGCAGACTGTTTCTCACACACACACACACACACACACACACACAGATGCACATATACAACTTCCATGCTAGTAACACGGTGCCTACACATGAAAAGTGAAATAGAGATTTAAGACAATTTTCTGGGTAATGCAACACTAAATAACAACCTTGATTGTCTAGAGAATTGTCTCAATTTTCTACTTCACTTTGTGTGTGAGACTACATCTCAAGTAACAGCTTTAGAAAGAAAACCTATCACTGCAATTGTAATTTTTGTAAGATCAGACTGAAATCCACCTTAGTAAATCACAGACACAAAGGAACAGCCACTTAGAATTGTCCAACACCTAGGCCATTATGTGTAAATGTAGATTGATTATTAATGAAAATGAAATATACTCCACCATACTAGCTTGAAAAGGAATAATTGCATACAACATATTGATTTTTAGTAATCTAGTATTTTTCTCTCCCCTTACTAGGCCACAGAATAATGGTCTTAATTTTCCTTTCCTTTACATTTTAGGTTCTTTGAACAGTTTGAATACAGACTAACTTTTTAAAAAATGCATTTTAAAGATGAATGTAAAAGTGAAGAGAAGAAAAATTACATGTAGAAAAACCAATCTATAAAGCATTGATACCATCAGGCTTTGTTGATGCTAACGCAATTGTATTCTTGAGCTTCTGTCAATAAATTGTAAGGGCAAGGATTAGTATCTTTCCTGTGAAGGTTTTATTAACGAAAATGGATGGCTACACACTCAAATAGACTGAACCGATTGGTGATATTTTTGAAAGCAATCATACTGACTATTTTATAAGTTAAGACCATAAACTGGATATTCAAGTATTTAGAAATTGAAATTAATAGTAGGTAAAATGAAAACAATAATAAAATAATTATGGAACATAATTAACATTAATTATCAGTAAAGAAAACAGACTATTGTTCTTGTTATACTGATTTTATTTGCTTTTAGTGTGCTAAACACCCCAATCATATTTTAATATATACATGGATATTTAAAAATCTTTATGAAACAATGAATCAAGAAAACAAATGACCATAAGCAGAGAGTTAATTAATCAATATACTTATCACAAACCTAACCTGTTCAGCAGTATTCCTAATGGGCTGGCAGCTCTTTGATTGTAAGACACACCAAGAAAACTTACTCTTCAAACTGCTTTATATAAGACTAATTCTAAGTTAGGTACAGTTTTATTGCTTGAAAATACCTATAGTTTCTAGCTAATATATATATTTTAATTAAAACAGAGTAAAAGATACTGACTTTATTCTCCCGTCTTAAACAACTATAAAATCTATAGTATATGTGAAACAATGGTACTCAAAAGGTTTGCTATCAGATGGTGATGAAGCAGTGGTCCCAGGGAGGCAAATAACAGACAGAGCCACAGGAGTGACACCGTTTAATGGCTGGAGAAAAATCCCGAGTTGCATTGAAAGGAAAGGGAACCCAGCTAGAGCCCAGCAGTTTCCCTGAGTTGTGGAAATAGATCTGGATTCTAGAGAAACCAAGGTCATTCAAGTTTGAAGGCCAAAGCAGCAGACCGAAGAGAACTACAGCAAAGAGAGAACTCGGGAGATCTACTGAGGCTTCCTCCTGAATATTTCGTTGAGTACCAAACAGCTGATGCATGTGGAAAAACTATTCAAGCCTAAAAAAGAGCTGCCTGAAATGATTATACGAATAGTGTCTGCAGAGCTGTTCTAATTTAGGGCTGGAAAGAGCGCCCATTCTTTCCAGCCAAACTGGAAGACCTCAGAGCTCATGAGGAATTTTAGAGCGCCTCAGGAGCTGGCAAAAAAATGAGCCTTATACTTTTTGGTCCTACCAAAAAATTCAGAAAATACATCTTAAAAGGGACAAACTGTTTTCAAGATATATTCATCCCCAAACAAAGCAAAAGAATATAGAACACAAAAAAATATTCAAGACCCAAAATGAAATCCACAGTGATTGGCATCTAATAAAGTTACCAAATGTGGAGAAAACACATAAGGTGAGAAAAATCAGTCAAAACTTTCCCAGAATTGACACTGATACTATTGGTAGACAAGAACACTAAGTTATTATGACTTTATTCTTTGTGGTCAAAATCCTAGAGGAAAGATAACAATAATGAGTGAAGACAGGGAACATATATTTCTTCCATGAAGAAATGGAAGTTTTAGAGATAAAAATTTTAATGCCTGAGATTAAAATCATAGTAGATGGCATCATCAGCCAATTTGACAGTGCAGAAGAAAAGATTGTGTACATGAAAACAAAGCAATAGAAATTATTCAAAATGAAGCACAGAGATAAAAAAAAAACTTCAGGAAAGTAACTCCCAATAAACTGTGGAACAATTTCAAGAGACCAGATAAATCTGCGATTGTAGCCCCTAAAGGAGAGAAGAAAAAGGGGGAACTGAAAATATTTGAAGAAATGATGGCAGAAGACAATTCATATTGGGTGGAATTCAGAATGCCACATCTAAAAAGTTAAACAAAAAACAAATAAACAAACAAAAAATCTCTAATGCACTAAGAGTAAGGGGGGGGAACTATGATGAGATACATCATATTCACATTGCTTAAAAAAAGTTATAAAGAGAAAATCTTAAAAGAAGTCAGATAAGAGACACTATTGTTATAGACCTAAAGGATGACAGCATCCTTCTCATTGGAAACAATACAAGTAACAAGAGAATAGAATACCATTTAAAGTACTGAAAGAAAAGATATATATATATATATATATATATATATATATATATATATATATCACCTAGAATGCTAAACCAGGCAAAAACTTCTTTCAAAACTGAAGGAGAAATAAAGAATTTTTCAGATTGAATAGGTGGAATTCTCATCAGATATCCTGCAATAGAAAGAATATGAAAGCGATTACTTCGTGTTAGTACAACAGGACAGAATGGACACCTGAATCTCCACAGCTGAATCGAAAGACCTAGAAACAATAACAACATGGGGAAATATATTTGTTTTGTTAAAACTTAATTCACTTTAAAAGAGACATGAATATTGAATGTAAAAATATAGCAATAATTTAAGAAGTTTATAATGTGCACATGTAAATTTTATGACAGCAATGGCTCAAAGATAGAAGTAGGAAAATTGAAGTTGTAAGGTTTTTATATAATACATAAAGTAATTTGATATTATTTAAAATAGACAAATATAAGTAAAATTATAAGTCCTAAAGCAATGTCAAAAGAACAAAAACAAAAGAAAATAATAGCTAATAAACCAACAAAGGAGTTATAACAGTTCCTTCATTAAAAAAAAATCAGTTAATCTGAAATGGGCAGAAGAACCAAAAAAAGGAAGAAGCAACGTACTGGAAATAGAAAACAAAAACAAAACAGATCTGACTCAATCATAATAAAATAATTACATTAAATACAAAAGGTATAAACACCCAAATTTCTGTAACTGCCAATAATTGACAGACAACATTAAATCCTCTTAACACATTTGGGTTTTAAAAATTTCTTATATGATTTATGAGATTTTCGTGTACAATTTGCATTCTTTATTATCTAGTACATAGCATTAATGATTGACATAATGCTATTACTGATTGAAATATTTATTTTGTTTTACATAAATGCACAGTAAAATACTATTTTGTGTACATTCTATGAATTTTAGTATAATATAGACTTGTAAAACCATTATTATTAGAATACAGCACTTTCTCCCATGTTTAACTCCAGACAACTGTTGATTTGTTCTTATTCTAAATAGAAATTATTTGGAAAAATTAAGTCAAGGTAATGAATAATTATTTGTAATATAACCTATTGCTCCATGTTTCTTTGTGGTTTGTAATAATATAGTCAAAAGGACAAAAAAGAACAAAAGAACTGGACAGTAAAACTGATGACACATAGGAGAGGGGAGAAAGAAAACAGGGAGATTTGCAGAAAGAAGGACTGACAATTTCTGGAACAGGTGAGATGGGTTGGTATCTGGGGAACAAACAAAGGGGCAGACTTTGGAAGTGTGCCTGGAAAATTCATCCACAATAGTATAATCCAAACAGAGTATGTATATATGAGTATATTATAGACATATATAGTTTCAATGTCAATGTCAGAAAAATGTATACTAAAATAACCTTGGTGTAGTCTTTTCCTAATTGTAGGAAAATAGCACAACCTACTACAAATGTCACTCTTATTCTCAGTATTTGTTAAAAGTAGGCAGATTTTCTGACTTTATTTATTGATTTATTATTTTAGAGAGGGAAAGGTAAAGAGAGGGAAACATCAATGTGAGGTTGCCTCTTGAGCACCCCCTGCTGGGAGCCTGGCTCACAATGTAAGCATATGCCCTGGACACGGAATTGAACTGGCAACCTTTTAATTCACAGGCCAGCACTCAACCACTGAACCACATCAGCCAGGGGAGACTTTCTGACTTTAAAATCCCAATAATGGCAATTCACATTTAAACATTTGCCTTAATCTACAGAGGAGTTAGAGTCCTGCTCTGACTCCCTTTCCTTACTGCTGACTTAAAATCTTCCCTCTGACTGAACATTATTTGTATGCTTTATACCAGCATTAAAACTGACTTGGCTTGGACTTCATAAATCATTAAAAGAAAATAATTAATAATTTTAATTGTTTGAAAGGATAATGCCTTATTTAAATAAAATGCCTTAAATATGATAGAAAATAAATACTTGTATTAAATGTGAGAGGTTAGAATTCTAAATACAGGTTGGAATTATAGGCATTCACTCTCATTTGATTTGTATTATTCAAGGTAATTATATTTTATAATGTTGTTGCATGTTTTCAACTATAATCCAGAAAAAATTAAATTAGAGAAGAATAAAAGGGTCATGTGAAAGACATTTGAAAATTATTAATATGTGTGATTTCATTCCAGAAGAAAAGAAGAGGGAGAGTAAGGCTGAATCGATATTTGAGGATTGTTATATGAAATATCAAAATGAGTGAAAGATATCAATCAATTCACTATTAAAATTCAATAAAACAAAAACAGGATAAAACAATGCAAATGTGACAGATATATTTTTATATCTTATAGCAAAATTGATAAAACCCAAAGATAAAGCTGCATCTTAACAAAAAACAGTCAAAAAAGAAAGATATGTTATATTCGTGGAACAATGATAAAAATTATACCTAACATTTCAACAGCAGTCATGGACAGCACTAAAGAATGGGATGGTATCAGAGTGCCATTGGAAGGGAACTGCAAAACAGAATTATTTACATAAAAATAATTAGGGAAATAAGACTAAATGAAGATATATTTTTAAAACATAAACAAAATTACTGTTAACACACTAGGGAAATGTGTTAACTAGAACTAGAGAAATGCTTGAAGTTCAGGATGATAATGATCCCAGAAGGAACCATGAAATTTCAGATGAAGAGTACAAATTTGGATATAAATTCAGGTGTTGCATATAAATAATATTGACTATACTAAGTAATAATAACAATTTCTTATAGAGTTTTAATATATAGAATGAATATTTTAAAAATCATATCATGAATAAAGCAGAAGACAGAGAAGAAATTAGACTTAAGGTCATCTAAATGTCTGATATTATGTGAACACGATTAAAAATATTTTTACTAAGGTGCAATACATTGAGGATTTAAGTTTCCATCTCTGTTATAATCATTAAAAGTGAAAGAATGTAGAATATTTGTTAGAGAAAGGAAAATAATTTAAAAAACTATTTGGAAAATCCAAAATAATGTAACAAATAGAAAGATAAAACAGAACTTTTTTTTAAATAAATAAAATGATAAATGAAAACTATGTATATACAAGAAATATGAATGGATTAGTTGTCCAAATAACATAAGCTAAAATCAGTAATGTAAAAACAAAACAAACAAAACTGGGCAAAAAATAATTCACAATATATATTAGAAAATACTTTTAACTGAATGACGCAAGAAATGTCACCTTGGACTTATGGGATGAAGCTTGAATAGTACTTTGAGGGAAATGTTTAGCTTTAAATACACGCATTAGAAAAAAGTGTTTAAAGGACCTAAGATTTTAGCTCGATGTGATAAAATAGATATGCAGACTTACTCCAAAGAAGATATAAATAATTAAGTAATTAAAATGAGAGTTGCCCTGGCTGGTGTGGCACAGTGGACTGAGCCCAGGCATGCATACCAGAATGTCACAGGTTCGCTTCCCCGTCAGGGCACATGCCTGGGTTGTGAGCCAGGGCCCTAGTAGGGGGCACGTGAGAGATGACCAAACTTTGATGTTTCTTTCCCTTTCTTTCTTTGTCCTTTCCCCTCTCTCTAAAAATAAATAAAATCTTAAAAGAATAAAATGAGAGTAAATTTAAAGAAATAGAACATATTTTAAAACCTATATAGCTGAAGTTGGTCATTTGACAAGAAAAAAATACATAAACTGCTTATATGTATGTATATGGAATTAAGATCATTAGACCATCTTATAACAAATATATGCTCTTAAACTTGACATTTTAGATAGGAAATACATTTTTGAAAATTTATTTGGATTCACAAAAACAAAAAGTAATAAAATTTTTGAATATTTAAAAATCATTTGCCAGTTATTGGTATTGTTTATCGCAAGTGATTTTCACAGAGAAAATTCTCCATATTGGTTTTACATATGGTCTTACAAATACTTAAGGAAAATAATCATACCAAATTCTCACAAATTCTTCCAAAAGACAAAGGAAAAAAATACTTCCCAATCCTTTAAATATGAACGTTAAGACCTTGGTAGCAAAGGTTTCCACACATTACAAGAAAGGCAAGTTATGACCTCATCTTTCTCATAAAATAATAAGAACTCCAACATAAAATACTAGCAAATGAAATCTAGAAATGTATAAAAAGTACGTCTTGAATTATTGGTATTTTTCCATGAATGCTTGCGTGGCTTAACATTAGAAACTCAATCCATGCTATTTAGCACTTGAAAGATAAAAATCAAGTGATTGTCTAAATAGAAGGGGAAAATTATTTAATACAATTCAAAACCCATTCAGACAAAACCTCTTTGCAAACTAGTAATAGAAGGAAACCTTATAATTATTATAAAATGGATATTTTTGTATACGTATAGACATCAATATATAACAAATGTTATACAAATGGTATGAAAGCCATGTTTTTCTTGAGGCCAATGAAGAGAAAAGGACGTTGAGGTAAACTCTAAAATGGACCTCCCAATGTCCACACCCTAGTCCCTGGATCCTGTGAACATTATCTTATATATGAAACATTTTGCATATGTGATTAAGTTAAAAAACAAAAGCAAAAACAAAAAAAACCTTGCGGTGGGAGTCTGTCCTGGATGATATGGGTAAGCCTTAAATGAACACATAAATGTTTTAGGACAGAAGGAAATTTCCTACCAGAGAGGTGGAGGCAATGTGGGCACAGAGGCAGAGACTGGAGTGATAGCACCACCAGAATTAGAAGAATCAAGACACAGGTTCTCCCTAGAGTCACAGGAGGACTGCAGCCTTGCTGACACCTGGGTTTGAGACCAGGAAAACTGGGTTTCGGACTTCTGACCTCCAAAATTTATAACATAGTACATTTCTATCATCTTAAACCATACATTTGTGATGGCTTGCTATAACGGGCTGACCCATTTACTGTCCTAAGAGCAGCAAGAGAGTAAGCCCCAATGTGCAAACACTTTTTAAGTATGCTTTTATCATATTAGTGTCCCATTGGCTGAAGAACTTCACATGGCCAAGCTCAGAGTCAATGAGGATACAGCAAGGTATTAACAAATTGGGGACGTTACTATAATCAGTTCAGTACAGAAGAACTACGTATTCAATCAACTTACAGTATTCTTTCCTTCTCCTTCACTTTAAAGAAATAACACTGTTGGTGTTCCCTGTATCAGTGTATCTCTCAATCAATGTCTCTCTCACATATGGATGTTTTCCTCTCTTTTTCCTTTCCTTACCACCTCTCTAAAATGAATAAACAAAATCTTTAAACAAATTGTTGGTGTTTGGGGGGAATAGTATGCAAGACACATAATTGGGTAATGCAGTTGTCAATGTAGGCTCATTGCTGAATAAGTGTTTGTTTAAAGTGAAATATTTAAAGTTAAACAATATATAAATGTATCCATACTGCATTAGTGGCATAAACTGCTATGTGCTCACCCTAAACCAATAAACATGGCTAGAATGAATTATGATTATATACTTTATTTATGAAGTGGGGGGTAGAGTCCCTCTCAAAGCACATGTGGGTATGGATTGGATAAGAAATATTTTCTCAGAAAGTATTTAAAGTGATATGACTGAACACAGAGTGAATAGTGGGTGGGTAGCAAAATCACCAAACACCTATTAAAAGTAATTCATAAGGAGAAGACTGAGGAAATGACTTTAAAGAATATTTGTGATTGGAAGGATGTTGGCAGTGTAAAGAGGAGTTAAAACAAATAAATGCTACAGTTGTATATGTTATTTATCACCTAAAATTGTTTAGCACAATATCTTTATAGAAACAATTAATATACCAATTTTTTAAAGTAGGTGCTGGTTCTAGTAAGTTCCAATATAGTTATTTTATGTTCATTGTCATTGCTCTTTATTCTTTATTTTTCAATCTGTCTTCCATTTCATTTCACATGTATATTTTTGATATTTTCCTTAATATTTAGGTAAAATTAATTCACTGAGACCTTTTTTTTTAAGTCCAGAATAGGCTACATAGTATGTTTTATTTAAAAAAGTTTATTCCAGAATTTTTGTACTGTACTAAAGTTTTCTTGGAATATCAGTAGCAAGAGAATGACATGTATGGACAATTATATTGTGTAGTGTAAAAGCAAAACTTTCCCAGTTGTAATTATTTTCATATTGCATTTTCATTACCCAGTATCTCACAAACCTACTCAAATGGAACTGGGTAAAATTTGTTTGTGTAGAAATGAGTAAACTTAATCTGTATACTATAACATTGAAAATACTAATTACAATATTTCAAAAACAAGGAGAGAAACCCAAATAGATCATTTCAAAGTTTTGGGGATTGATGGCAAATATGTTGAATACATAAGTTGGAAATTCTTATAGTATAGCTTTATTCAAGGTACAGAGAACTCTAGATTCACGATAAGACACATTTAAGTTGTTAGATAAACATGAATAACAAGTATCACAAAGAAGAGAGCTGGAGTTCACAAAAGATACATAACTTTGATTTGAAGTGTACTAGTATTATATTATACGCACACACACATACAACCCATTAGTTTAATCCAATAGGGATTTATTATTATCTACCTTACAGGGCTGAAATAAATAGGAGACTGATCCTGTAGAAAGCCATGCCTGCTTTGGCTATCTCAGCTGTTCATATAACTTAAAATATTGTTTGGATCAATACAGAGTTTTAAATTAATGTAAGTAAATGGAAACACCCTTGCTAGCTAACATGATGATTATAGAGGTGGGTATGGCAACTGGGGAGCATTTACTGTGACTTTGTGTGAATAGGAAATTAGATTTTTTACTGTAAACATTTTTACCCTCATAAGACTTGGTGAGCTGAGTGCAGGCTCGAGTTTAGTCTTATCCATACCCACCCTGACACACACGCACACATTTCACCATCATCATACACATCTGGGTGCCCTTTTATAGGGCATAATCTACACATATGAATGTTGCAGTCCTGTAACTGATTAATCTGTTCCATGGACCCCGCATTCTGCAAGACCTTGAATATAACATTCAATTTATGTGATCATAGATTTTTCTTATGGAGAATAACCAGAGCATTAGTCAGATATTCAGGTCAGTGCATTGTCCCCACAAAAGGTTAGCATCTAACAGATTATAAGATCAAATAATGCAATTAAAAATGAAATACATTATTTTACTGACTTTGCTGTATTTACAATGTTTTGTCCTGGCATAATGACCTGGTTAAAATAATAAAAGCATAAAGGTAGTCATGTTTCAGGTCTGTTATAAGAAACTTTATAAATTGTGAATTTGCAATGACTGACAAAGGTAGATGGCAAAACTTGGAGGCAAGCTCTTCCTCTGGGACATATAAATAAAAATTTATACCAATACAAATGAAACAAGAAGGTTGAAAGGAAACTGCTCACTGGTTAAACTGAAGTACAGAGCATATGGATCTGCTTGATTTGTCCTGGCTCTATCTGTTCAAAATTATTTTGAAAAAAAATTGATCTTAACCATTTAAATCATATTTGATTAAAAATAGCAATAACAACTTTTTGTTTTATCAACTTTACAAAATTTTGTGTTTCTCTAACCACATTATTTTGTGTTAATTTAAATTTTCTTGGAAGAATATAACTAATCTTTTAAATGATGTGTTTCATATAAATGACAACACCAGATGTCTGTCTTTGTCAATAATTATTTTACTTAATAGATATAGATAATATTAAGTATTGTTTTTAAAACAACTTTCCATTTGGAGGTGTTGAACCTCTTTCCTGTAAATCTTTTTCTACACGCTCATAAAAAGAAAGGAAACGTATTTTCGTCCACTCCTGAATGTGACCCAGTTTGGGAATGAACGGGAGACTTTTCTTCCTCTCAGACCCACTTGGCTTTGCATGTTCAAAAAGGAGTTTAATAAAAAGGCAGTGCAAGTGATTTTGACCTTAACTTGAGTTTTTTCTAAGATGTGCAGTCCTGGGTTTTTTTTGTTCTTTGACAGAAGTAAGGGATACTGCATGGTGGACTGCATGATTCCCTCTGATTGACTTAGGCAGGGTGTGAATAGCGTTGCAAAGCAAGGGAGCGATGTTGAGCTTTCAAAGTGACAGACTGGGTACAGAGTGATTGAAGAAGTGTATGTCCTAGTATGTATGAGATGGGCTTGGGGAGAAAAAAGGAGGGGTGAGGAAAGGAACTCATCACTTGTATTTATACTAGTTTCTTCTTTTTTATGTGCATGATTGCCACTGTGTAAAAAGAAACATGTAATTTAAATAATATGGACTTATGTTCTTTTTATACAAGGAATAAAATAAAATTTGTGTGAATATATATGACATTTCAAATTTAAAGCAAATAAATATATGAATAAGCACATAAAAGGATACTCATAAAAAGACATTCATTATTAAGAAAGTGAAGATTAGTCCTAGCCTGTGTGGCTCAGGGGATTGAGTGTTGGACTGTGAACCTGAGGTTCATAGGTTCAATTCCCAGTCAGGGCATATGCCTGAGTTGTAGGCTAGGTCCCCAGGAGGGGGTATGTGACAGGCAACCATATTGATGTTTCTCTTCCTCTCTTTTAACATCTTCTCTCTCTAAAAATAAATAAATAAAATCTTTTAAAAAATATATGAGAAGAAAGTGAAAATTAAATTCACAGTTAGATTCCAGTACATAATTATGCAAATGGCAGATACTAAAGACTGACTCTACCAAATGTCAGTTTGGATCATATACCACCAGTCAGTTTGGGCTGCTGTAACAAAGTACCATAGACTGGATAGTGAACAATGACAACTTCACTATACTAGTCAGTGGGAGCAGTAGATGCTTTTGAGTGAGCATGTGTACTGTGTGGCCGTCATATTCAAAATGACTGAGTCAATAAAGCAACAAATCTGCATCAACCTTTGTGTTAAGATTGAACTTTCCTCTGTGGAAACCATTTGGATGATTCAGAAGGATGAAGCTATGGGCAACTGGTAACTGGCAGCTTTATCACCACAATGCCTCTGTTCTTGAAGAGATTTTGGTGAAACACCAAATCACTCAGGTGACTCAATGCCCCCTACAGCCCAGATTCGGTGCCCTGTGACTTCTGGCTTTTCCCAAAACTAAAATCATCTTTGAAAGGAAAGAGATTTCAGACCATCAATGAGATTCAGGAAAATGCAATGGGTCAGCTGATGGTGATTGGGAGAACTGTGTGAGATCCCAAGGTGCCTACTTTGAAAGTGACTGAGGCATCATTGTTCCATGTACAATGTTTCTTGTACCTCATTCAATACATGTCTTGTTTTCATAGTGCATGGCTATATACCTTTTAGACAGACACTGTAAATGGTAAAATTATTTATATAATGTACCACTTACATTACTGTATAAATAGAGTGTGACCTTTTCTTATATAGCTGAACGTAAACCTATTGCATGATCCAGCCACTGTACTGGTAGGTATTTAACTCAAAAGACAAGAAATGATACGTTCAAGTAAAAAATGTGTATACAATGTTCACAGCAGCTTTTTGTATTAGCTAGAATTTAGAAAATAGAACAACAAAAGATAAATTAATAAAGAAATTGTGGCATATCCATGGAGTCTGTTCAACAATAAAAAGGAATGAAACACTGAATGACAAAATAGCATAAGTAAATTTCTATTAATTGTGATAACTGAAAGAAATCACAAAGGAAAGAGTACTCTATTATGCCATTTATATAAAATCTAACTAATCTACATTGCCTTTGTATAACACAACTTGGAATCTATGGGGCCCTGGTGGCTAATATAATGACCTATTCAAAAATACATCATGCAGATACCCCTCCTCTCTTTAATCAGAAAATTAAAGTGCAGGCAGTTGGTTGTCTAGATTAAGTAATTCATTGGGATTCACCGTATTCTTGGGACTGTCTCTCTGACCTTCCAGAATTTTCCAAACTTGTAGGTATTCATTAAGTGGAAACAGGGGTCAAAATTTGTTGGAAAAGTAATTACAAACAATTATAATCAGGAAACAACTTTTATATCTTTTTATATCAGGAAACAAGCATTTTTGACTCTGTCTCTATTGTCATAACTGTCATATTCTAATGGTTGTCTTTGGGTAGATATGTACTTGCCATCCAAAATGGGCTAACACAGTGTCTAAGACCCTTAAACTCTACTATAAACTCTATCTTTCACTAAGAGCACATAAGAATCTCCTGAAATATAAATTTTGTTCAAATTGAATTCCCATTGCAAAAATAAATACTTAAAAAGATAATCTGGAGGTGTAAATAGAGGAGAATTTATTTAGTCAATAAGCACATATTTGTTGAACATAATCAAGTATGTTGCAGACATACAAAGGGGGACCCCAAAAAACAAGAATTTACTAATAAAAAATTGTGTATTTATTCTTACATGTTTAAACTTCAATCACCTTCAAAGTACTCTGCATTTATGTAATATATATATTGGGACATTTTATCCATTGCTCAAAACGGTTTTTGAGCTCATCAATTTTGAAGCCATTTAGTGTTTCTGCCATTTGTTTCCCTTTGAGGACTTTATTCTTCCAAAGAAACAAAAAAGTTGCTAAGGGCAAGACTGGTTGAATAAGGAGGGTGGGGCATGGGAGTCATGCCATTTTTGGTCAAAAACTACTGAACACTCAATGTGGTGTAGGCAGGTGAACTTGTAAGTAAGTCACCCATCATGAATTGGACAAACACATAGAAAGAGTCTTCAAAAAAATCATTGAAGCTGAACACAGCATCTCACAACACCACCAGCTGGTACACTTACACAGATGGGCTCCTAGAGCACCTCCCACTCCCCAGCAGAGGAAGCCTGTACTACCAAGGCCAACACTTCAAGGGACAATTCTGATTTTGGGGGTCTGCCCTAGTAGGTCTTGTGAATGGGAACATCAAACAGAACAAATAACCTGCTGTAAGAGGGGAAGATTTTTAGGTGGAACTGATAAATCTGGAGTTTAAGTAGTCACAAATGTAATTCTGATCAAGAGATAAGCAGGTTATGTGGAGAAAAATTAGCTTAGAACATTTAGAATCAATAATCCACTACACATGAGACATCCCTCAGACATCTTAACACTTTGGGGAATTCTTTCAGAAATCTCAAAAGGGAAGCATTCCACTATCTTATTTTTTCCTGAAAGTGAACCACAATCTCAGCATAATCACCATCATCATCAGAAAATGTTTATCTTGTATAAACAGGGTATGCTCAAATGACTTGCAAACTAGGTAAAGCTGTCTTCGTGCTTATATATTGCATATGTCTTGGTGACTTTTCAAATTATTAGAACTATATTAGCATCTTTACCATTTTTAACCCCCAAATAGTTTCCATTTTGACTAGTTTTTACTTCTTATATTTTTATCACACATTTTCTTTGGAGCCTAATATGTAGTTCTTAAAATCATGTATATATACTTCTTTTTAATTGTTTTTTAAGTCAGTGTGTGTTCTCCAGACAAGTGTCTTCAGTGAAGTTTCTTGTCAAACATTTTGTTTCATTCTTCTATAATAATTTACTTATTTTGCTCATTTGCTTATTAATGAATTTCAAGAGTTCTTTACAAATTCTTGATATAAGTTCTTTTTCAGATGTATAATTTACATATATTTTTCTCTGAGTCTGTGACTCATTTTAGTCTCTCAATAGTGTCATTAAAGAACAAAATGTTATAATTGTAGGCAGTCAAATTTTTCAAACATTTTTAAAAAAATATGTTTTGGTGTGGTATCTAAGACATTTTTGCTTTAAAACAAGTCAGAACAGAGTTTTAATTGAAGTTTTATAGTTCTGGGTTTTATATTTAGAACTAAGACTTGTTTTGAATTATTTTTTCTTCATGGTGTGAGGAATGAAACAAATGTTTTAGTTTGTTTATTTAGCATATGAATATTCAATTCTTTTGACACGATTGGATGAAAAGATTTTTTTCACTGAATTACCTTTACCCTTTTGTGGAAAATCAGATGTCAGTTTATGAGGTAATCCTATTTCTGAATGTTCTATTTTTCTCTTGATCTATTTGTTGATGTTGATGCTAATTCCCTCCTGTTGGTAATTGTAGATTTAAAATAAGTCTTAAAATTAAGTTTTGTTGTGCAATCATCTTTGTCTCTTTAAAGTTGTTTTTGGCATTGCCACATTAATTTTAAAATAAGATTGTCAATTCCTATAAAAGAGGTTATGGACATTTTGCTTGGAGAACATTGAAGTTATAGGTCAATTTGGGGGAATGGATGTCTTAATCGTATTGTAGCTTCGAACAAGTTACAGTTGACTCTGGAACCGTGTAGAGGGTTCGGAGTACTGACCCCTGACGGCTGAAAGTCAACTATAGCTTTCGACACTTCAGAAACTTTACTGCCACCTTGTTGTTGAAGGGAAGACTTCCTGATAGCATACAGGCAATTGACACATACTTGCTTGTATTTTATGTTATAAAATATTGAAATTGACTAGTATCTGTATATATTTTATTCATTCATGACCTACTTAACTTTTTCTTATCTTTTGTTGACATTTCTAGGCTGTGTGGTTTATATGCAAATTTTTTCAAATTGCCACAAATCACCAAAAATTTCTACAATATACATTTGAAAATAATCTGCATGTAGGTAGACTCAACACTGTTCAAACACATTTTGTTAAGTCTCAACTGTATAGATGTCCATTTATTTATGCCTTCTTTCATTTCTCTTAGCAGTTCTATAACTTACAGGGTACAGGTTTTGCAATTTTTGGTCAGATTCATTTAATTTTGTTCTACTGTAACATACTGCTTTGTTAAATTTAATTTTAAACATTTTTAGAACATGGAAATGCAACTCACTTTGTATATCTTGTATTCTGCCAATGTGATAAACTTACACATTACTTTTCATAGCTTTTACTTTTGTATACCACAGTGAATTTTCAATAAGGAGAAACATGCTCTCCGTGAAAAAGAACGTTTTACATCTTCTTTTCAAACTGTGTGACTTGTATTTTTTTTTTCTTTATGCATAGCACTGGCTGGATCCTCTAGCACAATGTTAAAAAAGTAGTGTGAAAGGGCATTGTTGTCTTGTTCTAATTTTAGAATAAAATTATTTAGTCTCTTACTATGAAATATGATGTTAACTGCAGGACTTTTTGTACATGTCTTTCATCAGATGCCTTTCTTTCATGATCTGCTGAGTTTTTAACAGAAATTAATGTTGCCTTTTCTCTGTCCATTGGGAATGATCCTATGGCCATTTTTTTAGTTGGTAAATATGGTAAATTACATTGAGGTGATTTTGAATGTTTAACTTTGGTTAAAATCCACTTGGCTGTCAGGTATTATCCTCTTTATACACTGCTGACATTGATCTGCTGACATCTGTTAATAATTTTTTTCTCTATTAATGACAATTTTTGGCCTGTAGTTTTTTTTTAATGTTTTTTGTTTGGTATAAGGATGATGCAGGCCTTGTACAATGTGTTGGGCAAAACTTTTCCTCCTGTTTAATTTTATGGAAAAGATTGTAAAGAAAATTTTTCTTTAAATATTTGGTAGACTTTATCAGTGAAACCCTCTCCTTCTGGAGTTTTATCTGTGGGAAAGTTTTACATTACAGGTTTAGTTTCCTCAGTACATAAAGGACTATTTAGGCTACCTATTGTTTTTTAGTAAGCTTTGACAGTTGTGGTTTTCAAAGAGTTTCCCCATTTTATCTAAGTTGAATCTTGACAAAATGGTCATAATGTCCTCTCCTCTCTCAGCTTCAAATTCATCCTTCTAATATCATCTTTGTAACTGTGGATCTAAGACAGGCAAACCTTATTTCTGCACTAACTGTTCTTCCTCTTAGTCTGTGCCTCTGAAGGGCCCTGGAGAAAGACTATACAACAGGGGGAAGAAGGTTTTGCTCCTATGAGGTGCTTCCTACTTGCTTTCTGTTCCCAGTAGTAACTCCCACCAACATTAATTCACAGTGGCAGTTGATTCCAGTTTACATTCCCCTTTAAGACTTACCAAACCAGGCTCGAAGCCCCCTAGGGACATCAGTACCCACCGATTGCAGAGGTCTGCGTTCCAGACGCCAGGGCATCTCTCTGATCTCAGAGACACCACAAGAGAGCCTTATTTCTCAGAGATTTAACTTTCAACTCCACAGAAGCCTTCCCTTAAGCCTTTAAATTTGAAGAATTTTGAACTCTTCTTTTTGTTCTCCCAGCCATATGTCTGGTGCTGCTTCCTGCAGCTGCTACCTCACGACACCTCAGTGTTGTTCCTAGTTTGCTATTTCAGTTCTTCAGTCCCCAGAATCCCTAGTTAACAATTATTTGTGTTAAATTACATTTCTTGAAACAACTGGAATGGTTTCTGCTTTCTACCTACACCCTGACTAATCTAATAGATATGTATTTATTTCCACTTTACTCAATTCTCATATTATTTTCAATTTCTTTTGAATTGAATCAGTTACAAAATAAGGTCTAAGAAAAATAAAGTATTTTTTATGTAATTCAAACCTCTGATCTTTAAATTTCAGTGCAAGGAAAAATTGTTTGATATTTTTCAAATTATGGCTTCTAATGTAACACATGATACAATCTATTAAAAAACTAACAAGAAAATGTGAGTAAACATGGCTAAGTGCCCTTGTTTTATTAGTCTGGGTGAAGTACAGGCTAGACATCACACATACTTTTATGTCCTAAACATTAGAAATCAGGATTGTATTGAATCAGACTCCAGACTACTCATTAGATTTGATTTAAGGAAAAGACATGATAAGAAGAAAAAAATGCAATTGAGATATAGCCTGGTTGTCTCAAATTTCCTGGTAGTGCTCACGAATTTGCTTATACTCATATTTGTTGGATTATTCCAAAGCTTTGGCATTCATTGCCTCTATTAGCAATTTGAGGTTTTAGAAAATATAAAGATAAAGCTTTGTAACATTTTATTTTCTGCTTGATTACTATATAATACTTTGCAAACAGTCCAAGTCTATATATATATATATATATATACACACACACACACACACACACACACACATATGCACAGATATAGATATATAGTCTCTACCTATATATTTTTTTCTGGAGATCATAACCTCCTTTGGTTTTTTTCCCAACCTTCTGAGTATACTTAGATAAGCCACATTACACCATTTTGACTAAGGGGCTGTTTTCATAAGTTGCACTGAAACTTATATCCTTGAAATTATGTATGACTGCTTCCGTCTCAGCAAGAGATAAACTGACTGAACATTGAAGATTAATTTTGTGAGATTGCTACTGCTATTTGAAAAGAGTTCTAGGTACGTATAAAATTAAAGTAGAGACTGCTTTAACTTAGCTGCCAAACTTGAGCTAAAATTTCAGGCCGAAAATTTTACTGTGATGATTCATCACCTCAGCAGAGAGGAAATCATAACTATTTTCATTTCATATCCTCTAATTCTTTGATTTCATCACCTCCGATTTGTAGACTGGTGATGTTCTTGTGGCTATGAGAAAGGTGTATGATTGTTGAAAGCCCTTTATAAAGAGAACTTTCTGCAATAACTCTGATAATGCTTCTGCTCTGCATGTAAAGCTTCTATAACAAGACAAACCTCAGAGATATAGAAAATCTTTGTGATGCGTTGCTATTTTTCATAATGTTAATTGTTTCACTTTCTTATGCTTAATATGGGATCATGGTCAGATAAAATAAAACATGCAATTATTTTTCCTGTCAATTTGGAATATCTAAAAGAACCAGTCACATAATACCAGTCAAGGATCTGTTCACTGACTTAAAAAAAAAATTAAAACTGTAAGATGGCCCTGAGGTGGCAAAACATACCTGCTCTTTGCTTCCATAAGTACATTCTTCTTTTATATAGGGTAAACTATGTAATACATGCAGAGAGAAATGAATAAAGAATAGGTTATGTAGAAAGCCTATCATTCTCAAGTAAAAAAAATATTTGCAGCCCTCACGAGAAAGAAAGTTCTATCAATTTCTTTCTTTGCAGTCTGTGTATTGACTGCAAGTGCTCTTCAAAATAGCTGTCAGAACTTTATACTTCTTCCACAAGTAATTTTAGAAGAGTTGATTAAAATGAGATAGTGACTAAATAAGAACTGAAATAGAATTATTGAGGTTATTAATTTGTACCCTGATATGATTCCTACTTGCTAGTCCTGTGAAATAGCGTGGGGACACCCATGCTACTCACCATTATAAGCAAGCATAATTGTCTCCAAAGTTGTCAAATCCAATCTATAAATACCTAAGAATAATTGTATTTATATATCATTATGATACTAAAATAATTAGTTAATCATCAAATAATTAGAAATATAAAGCCAATTTTTCTGCCATTTTTAATGGGGTGAGACATATTTGTAGGTTAACTAATGCTTAATGTTTCCAGTTAATTTTTTTGCCCTGGTGTTGGTGATGGAAGGTTAAGTTTTTCCTGTTTTGATCCACTATAAAAATTTCCGTTTGTCTATTGACTATTGGATCTTATTTAAACTTTTGTCATGTTGTAGGTATAAAATCTCAGTAATGACTGACTTCACTCAGTACTTTCAAGTCTCACTATAAGTATTTAGAATGAACAGGAGAGGTTCATGTACATAGGTAGTTCTTTGCACATTACAACTCTTTCCTTACATTGCTAAAATTGTTGACTATGATTTGTAAAAATACTATTGTTCTATTCTGGTGTAGAACTGTTTATTCCAACATTATTTTGATTATTTGGGTCCTGTATACTATCCATGTATCTGTTACAGCTCAATGAATCTCTTGGTAGCTCCTCAAGATTCATCTTTTAAAATCTTTCTATTCTCACTAGAGAATAAATAAGTTATATATTTTTATTTGTTTAAATTCCAACTTTTGACCAATTTCATGTAAAACAGAAAATTCAAAAGTTGAAACATTCTTGAATACTGAAATGTGCACAATTTCTTTTGCAGGGTCTGTGCTGGTAAATTTTCTTGTGAAATGCCTTTGACATCAGTGGCGAGGACTTTGTAATTCTCTTGTAATTATATTAAAAATAATACATTGAACTGAGTTATGATGAAAGACTCTGACCAATACTTAAAACTACTTAAGAAAACTTTTCTCTAGTTCTGCCGTCTATTTTCTCAGGACCACCAGTGGGAAACAGGAATCAATCTCTGCTTGCTGCCTTGTTGTTTTGTTTTATAACTCATTCTCACTAAATACAAAACCATAAAACATCATACATTATAAAATAACCATTAGTGAGGTTCACTTATCTGTGTTGTTTAGACATATCACAATCTTAAGACTTTTACATAGATAATGTTTAAAGTCATTTCTAAACTAGTAGAGACAAAATAACCCACCTTGTTTATGTTATGTTGGTAGACTATAGAAAAAATACTTCTATATTCTTTTTATAATACCTTGATTTGTATTATGTGTTACAGGCTCAGAGTTTCATTAGTACTCTTATTTTTAGTAACTAATTTTAATTTTATGACATTAGTTTTTGATAGATTTTTGGAGCTATTTAAACTTGAAGTTTGGACTATTTCTTTAGTATATAGAATTCTGTGTGTAATTTATAGGGAATTTTTTTTTGAAAATGTTCCATTCTTGCTACTTTGAATAGAATGTTGGCACTTTATTTACATACATATTTTAACACACTATTTTGTTCAACCAAAATTAACTTGGTCATTTTATATATCTTAGAAATTTAACACTTCTTTTTTCTCATTTTTTATTGAGCAAAATCACATAATCAACCAATAGGAGTTCAATCTCTGTAGATCCTAAAACTAGAACTTGATATAAGGTTTTATTTTTAATGAAGATTTGTTTCTACTTTGGGTAGAGCCATGTATGTCTCAAAGTATATGATCCTAAATTAATTGCAATTAAATTCAGTTAAAACACATTAAATGCCCACTTATTTTCCTATACTGAATCTTTGCTATTTCCTCATTGAATCCTTGTTATTTCATAGGAATGTAGTATATTTATCCCCATGCGCAAATAAGAAAATGGATATTTAGGAGATAGAAAAAGGGTAGGGTGCCAGCCTTCATATTTTATATTACCAGTCTTCATTGTAAAGCTATATCTACTAGCATTAAACCAGTGAATGGTTTCAAGTGAGAGCCTCTGGGAATGACTCACTGATTAATCAAAAATATTGCATATACGGCACCTCAATCCATACTGACTAAGTCTGTCAGTCTGATGATACTTTACTTTGAGCTTTCATAACAAGGATAATTTGCAATTCAAAATTGGATTCACCTTTTCTAATTAGGTGAAATTACAGTTGCCATATTATAATTAAAGGTTATATGACAGATAGGAGTCTTTATTTGGATTATATCAGATTATTTTTCTAGTTTTCTGAAAATTGTAGCTTATAATGAACATGAATTTTTAAACCTTCTGACAAATATCTATTTTTATTTAGGATTAGGGCTGGTTTCCCTTTATGAACTTGCAACACAGCTGTGATTGTCTATATAATGGAGCTCCCATTCAAATGCATTTCTTTCTCTACCAAACTGCCTAAAGGTATCAATGTCAGAATATTTCCCTTCTAATGAGCACATGATGTCTCCCAGAGATGCTACGAAAAATATCACTGTGCCTCAAACCAAATTATAGTAATACCATTTAATAATGCTTTTTAAAATGCCTGAAATTATACATCATAGAAATGTTGAAATATGGAGGTATTATACAGAAAATGCATTGGCAAAAAAATAGCTTTTAGTTTTTACTCATTGAAAAGTTTAAAATGTATGAAAAAAACTCTGCCCAAAATAAAGAAGTTTAGACTTTGATGTCTCTCCTGCCCTTTGCAAACTTGAATAACTTAGGAACAGTTTAGAGAAGTTACACAGAATCTGAAGTCAGATTGCCGTAGGTTAGATGTGGAGAGCACTTTTCCCTCCCTTATAAAATGGAACAAATGCCTACAATTGTTGCAAGAATTAAGACAGTGCATATGAAATACCTAGAATATTATTTAGCAAAATTTTGCTCTCCAGAAATGTTAATTATCTCTCCTTTGCACAGAGTATATATGATAGAAGTTTTGCTTACAATTTTCTTTTGAGGTTGTTTAAGATAATTCATTCTTTATTAAAATTTCTTATATACCAAGTTTTTCTAAAAACTATGCCTATGAGTTTATGAGTAATTAAATTAATCTAAACATTGTATAACTCTTATCCCTATAGTTCTTCTTGGAGATTTAATTAATATTTTGCTTTTAGTTAATAAAATAAATTTAACTCAGGACTGGATCCCTAAAGACCTTAAACAAAACACTTAATATCTATCATATGTTGATTAAATTTTGTTGTTTTTTAAAATCCTCACCTGAAGACATGCTTATTGATTTTAGAAAGAGGAGAAAGGAAAGAGGGAAAAAACATCAATGTGAGAGAGAAACATTGGTTGATTTCCTTTTGCATGCACCTAGACTGAGGACTGAACCTTCAACCTGAGTATGTGCCTTGACCTGGACTTGAACCCACAACCTTTCAATTTACAGGGTGATGCTCCAACCAACAGAGCCACACTAGCCAGCACTGTTGATTAAATGTCTTACATATTTTTCATTTGAAAAATTATCTACAGCAACATTTTAATATATTTAACTATTATAACAAGAATTTATATTGAACTTCTAATAGATTATATGGAATTAAAAGTGATAGCACAAATGTATTCTTTTTATTTATTTCTTTGTTTGCTTTTTATTGTTCTATTTAGTTGTCCCAATTTTCCCACACTGCTCTCTCTTGCCCCACCCACCACTCAATATCAATGAGAATAAAGTAAATATAAATTTAATATTTATTGGCATTTAAATGGGCATTTTTCTTGCATTCATTCAACAAAGATTTACCATATTCTAAATCCATATTCATATTAAGACACTGCTCATTCAGAATATTAACTTTAGGATTAAGCTAAAATATCAGAAATGTTTGATACTTTGCATTTTAGGTTCTTATAAAATTTTAATAGGTATTATTCCACTGTAAATATCAAACAATTAATTACTTAACAGTTTGTGTCTTGGTATCATTTATAGACATTTCCTTTTCATACTAAGATATTAGCAACCATTTTAATTCCATCAAAATATTTCCTTTCTGTACGATATTTTCTCTAACGATGTTGCCACCATGGCAACTGAAGCTCTCAATAACAATACCATGCAAACAACCAGATTGAATTATGTTGATAGAATTTTGAGGTAATTAGATTATGAAGATGCTTTGTCTTTTCTAGTTCAGAGATTTGTGTAACATTGCTAAACAAATTACTCTGAAAATATTAGCTTGTTTACTTTAATCATTTATTGTCATATAACTCCATTATATCTGTCTTACAATCTTCCATCATATACATGTTATAGAATTGCCTAGTTGATTCTTATCAATTCACTGATTATTTCCTGTTACAAATTTCATTTGATATCTCTTTCTGGCATTTTTTTGGTTTTGCGGGTGTGTTTTAGTAAATGGAGTAATGACTGACTATAAGAGAATTCATTTTATTTAGCTGGACAAGCTGGGCACGCTAGGGAGTGTGATTTGGAGAGTTTCCCCTTATTTCTTTTTGCATTGCAAGGGCTTTCTATTCATGTATGGATTCTAAGGATATTTGAGTTATGTTGATATTCACAGAATGTGTTTAAAGTTGGGCCTGTGTCTATATGTAGAGGATGTCATCAGTAAATTCTTTGGTGTGAGTTGCTCAGTGATGTTGGGGCTGGGGAAACAGACCTGGCTGGGAATCTGTCACTTACAGATCTATACTGTGTCACTTTTTCCATCACTGTGGATGGGCAAGTGTAAACTACTGTCAGAAAATAGATTACTTGGACGATGTTTTCCTTAGTATTTTGAAGTTGCTTGGAGAATGTTTTAGTTTGTTATTGGAACAGAGCTATTAATCCAGACAGCAACCAAAAGGTTGTAGTGTCTAAAGCAGAGGGAGGAGTAAGGCCTTACTAAGGCCAAAGATGTAGCTTTGCACTGGCGCTTCCCCATTTTAAAACAGAGTCTGATCACAAAAATGTGGAGATAATAGAAACAAGGACACTGGAGGCTAACTAAACTCTCTTGCCTGAAATTTCTAGGTAACCTTTGGCAAAGGCTTTTTGTTTTCACAATCTGAGTAATTTTTCCAGGATTATGACATGATAGACAAATAAAGATATGTATATATACACATAGAGAGGGTGATAAATTAAATATTGATGTATAAAAAGTCTTTTGTTTTTAATAAGAGATAGATATTGCTATCAGAAAAGACTCCACCTACAAATCAATATCTATGTCTTATGATGATTCATTCAAAAGAGATTAATGTTTTGCAAATTTCAGTTGACTTGAAATAATGTAAACCTGTTGGGGTTTTTTGCTAAATTTATAAATTTGGCTTTTTAAATTGCATACTAAATACATGCAAACAAGGTGATCTACATTTTATTGATTATGTAAGACATGGACTACAAGTTAAGCCCAATTCACACTAAAAGTAATCACTACATGAAGTCAATATCTACATATATTCAACCTCTTAAAAATACATTTAGAAATCTCAAATTTAATTTTATGTATAATTTTAAATTTATATTTCTTTGTCAGGCTTATTTCTTCATGGTTATTGATCTTTCTTACATCTTTAAATTATCCGCTATCCAAGGAAAATTAGTCACTTACATAACTACTATGTGCAGAAATATTTCAAACATCATGGATCTTGTTATAAGTTCAGTTATAGAGTCTCTGATTATTGGAGTAGAGAACATACTAACTAAGCTTGTTAATTTTAGTAACTAAACGGATACAGATAAAAATACCTCATACTGTAAGAAGAAAAGAAATGAAAAAGCTTAGTACAAAAATGATTTTATAAGCCAAAGAGAACTCAGAGAACTAAGGTTGTTCATAAAGAATAAAAGAAAAGTAACTGGACACTAAAGGTTGGGAATCACTGACTTACTTATGTGGTTACAATATATTCAATAAATATTTAATGACAATTTGCATTGGGTAAGGGGTTATTTTCTGGAAATGGAGAGCTGAGAAAGTCATAAACACTGGCCTTAATTTAAGTGAAAAAAGTTAATAATATAAGTTAAAAACTGATTATGGCTAAGTAGTGTTTTGTTAGAGTTTTTGAAAAAGTAAATGAAAAAGAATGCTGTCCAATAGAATAACATTCACATATGCAGGTCATTCAAATTTTTAAAAATAACTTAGGGAATTTCAAATCTTTCAAAAAAGACCATTAAAGCTATAAAATGTAAAAGAGGGTAATACAATGTTTTCTAGGGGTTCATGCATTCAGCTTTTCTCCTCTTTACCAGCCTCCCTCCTTTTCTTTAGCCCCCAAATTCACCCTACCAGATGCACAACAGCTAAGATCACTTTCCTTCTCTCTGATCAGGCTTATGTCCTTGAAGTCATCCTAATTCTTCTGTCTTCTTCCTATATTACTGCTCCACCATGGTTTCCACCATGACCCTTCTTAAACAGAAATACAATTAGTCTTTCTGTTATTTAACAACCTTCAATAAACTGTTATCTTCTAAAATATCTACTGCTCAAGTGACAGGCACTCAAAATGTGAATCCACTTTATATGATCTTCAGTCTAATTTTTTTTTTTATTTTTAACATAGGTTCTAACACACCCAACTAATTACAGGTCTCCATATACATTTTGCAGTTTATTCTACCATTGACCTTGTAGATGGCCCATTCTCTGAAGCATTGCTTTCATTACTTTACCGAGTCGTGCCCTGCTTATCACTAAAGGTGTATATTAGAGCTCGCCTATTACATAGAAATGCCCGTGCTGTCATCCTATTATAGGTAGGGGCCCTGAGGAGTGTGCGTGCGTGTGTGTGTGTGTGTGTGTGTGTGTGTGTGTGTGTGTGTGTAATCTTGACTCCTGTATATTCTTTTTATTTATAAGCATTATATTTTTAAAAGAAACTTTATCAAAACAACTTATGTACAATAAACTACATATTTAATGTATAAAATTTTGTGAGTCTTGACACAAATACACAATTTTGAAACCATTGTCACAGTCTGGACAGTGGACATATCCATCTTCCTCTAAAGATTTTTCATGACCTCGTATAACCCCCTCTTCTCTTTACCTCTACTACCTCATCCCCAGACAGCCACTGATCTGCTTTTTACACAATACATTTGTCTATCTTTTTAAACAATTTATAAATAGAATCATAGATATGTGTGCTACTTTTTGCTTATCTTACCTTTATCACCACTATTATGTATTTTGAGTTTCATCCATTTTGCTGCATGTAACAATGATAGGTTCATTTAATCGCTGAGCAGAATTTATATTGCGTTGATATACCACAAAGTTGTTTATCTCTCATTGTTTATGGGAGTTGGTTTGCAGGTAAAACAGTAATCAACATTTGCATATAAGCTTTTGTGTGGACACATGCTTTTGTTTCCTCTACAAGACTGGAAAAGCTGGGTCATAATACAGGTACATAATAAACTTTTTGAGCAAATGCCAGTGTTTTCCAGAATAATTGTAGCATTTCATGTTCTATATGAGATCTCCACTCTCCACATTCTTGCAAACATGGTGAGCAGCCTTCTCAATTCCAGCCCTTTTAACAAGTAGTGGTATCTGATTGCGGTATAGTGTGCATTTTTCTAATGACAAATGATGTTAAACAACTTTACCTGTGTTCATTTGCTGTCCATGTATTTTCTCTGATGAAGTATACAAATCATTTGCCCATTGATGAGGAAGGGTATTTGTCTCTTTAGAAATATATTTTAAAATTTCTTATATATTCTAGATAAAGCTCCTTGTAGAATTTTTTCTTTGCAAAAATTTTCTCTAGTCTGAGGATTTTTATTTTCTTAACAGCATCATTTGAAATAAAATTTCAAATTTTGATGAAGTTTAATATATCATTTTTTTTATTTTAGAGTTTTTTCTAACTACTAAGGGAAACTTTGTGAATATCCGAGGCTATTTTGCATGAGTTGTGATGTCTTACAACCCTGGTGAGAACATAAATTATTCCTAACTGCTATGTCAGTTCTGATGATAGCTAGACATATTCTTTTCTGTCTTGTGGCTCTTTCCCCACTTTTAGGTAGTCTCCTTGCATACATGTGCTGAACAGTGCCCAGCTAAAGACTTGAAGGATCCCTCTGTGTTAGCTCTATCTTCTTTACTCAGGGAGATTACTGGGTCCTGTTTTGATTTGCCCTTGGTGCACTGTGGCCTAAACTTTTCCTCAGGCAGTAAGCTGGAATAATTACAGTACTTACTCTGTCTGTTTCCCTTCTCCGAGGGTTACTGTGCTAAGTTACCTATTGTCCAGTAATTATATATATAATTATTGGGAAAATATATAATATATATTTATATATAAATTATATATATATAACTACTGGGGAATATATAATATATATTTATATATAAATTATATATATAATTACTGGATATGTATTTTTTCCCATTTTTTTAATCCTGTGAGGCAAGAGAAGAAACCTAGTTTGTCACATCGTGATAGCTAGGAGCAAAAGTCTATAACTGTCCTTTAATTAAAATATTTATTGAATAAAATTAATGCATTTTCTGAATCCACATGATTCATTTAAAAATGAGAAGGCTTACTTTTACTTTATTCTACTATTTTAGTTGCAATCAATTCTATTGGAAATAACTAAAATGAGTAAAGATGGAAGCAGTAGAAACTGGAATACAAGCTCTTTACTTACTATTGGGCATTTCTTTGCATTTATTATTCATTTTTTAAACTTGTTCAGCTTTCAGAATAGAATAAGGCAAACATGATATTTATCTTCAAGAAGCTTGAGTGAATGAATATACAAATGGAAAAGAGACAGACCAAATATTACAATAAAATTCTAACTCACAACCTGCAGCAACCAGCCCAAGAAGCCAAACCACAACCTCTGCATTTTTTGGCCCAGAACAGTCAGGACTCAATCAGTAATTGATGTCTTCTCTAATTTTTACCCCTACTTCCAATTTAGAACCAATTAGAGAAAGCCAAATATACCACCCGAATCAATCACATGTGATGTCCTATTTATAGGTAACTTGCCTCCAGCTTCCCCATGCCAACACCCCCAATCGGGGTATACCTGACACTTTTCATTATTTTTTTTACTATAAAGTTTTTCACTTTTCCACTTGCCTTTAAATCTCTGCCAAATGCAAGGGACTGTGGTTGCCCCTGCTTTAGTAAGCTCTGGTAAGCTAGCCTGTGCTTGTTCTCCTTGGGGTGGTCTTTATTTATTTCCACAAGCATAGATGGAAAGAACTGTAGTAATATGTAAAAATGTGTTATTTTATTCATTGACATATAGATAAGAAAATTCCCTTCTCATTTAATTTTCATGGATATTTATTTCTATTATTTGGTATTTGGAGGCAAGAATTTTCAGCATCCTGATGTACTATAAAAATCATGACACTTTGTCCAAATTATAGACCTTGCCATACAGTGTTGAAAAAAATAAACTGTAGTAAAAAATAAAATAAATTGCTTTATTTTACTTCATTCCTGTATTACATCCTGGGAGGTAAGAAAAGGAAAATAATATCTATTGTATATCAATCTGGTGTCAGATGTAGCACTAATTTTTTTATATTAGCTGACATCTTATTTAATTTTTAGAATTCTTAATTCTATGGAAATATCGTTATCGTTATTTTACAAAAAAACCCCGAAATGCAAAAAAGTAGACTAATGCAAGATCACAAAGCCAGCAAAGCTCTGAACCCCAGTGTGAACACAGGTCTCGCTGACTGTAAATCGAGTTTCCTCACCTTGCTCTGTGCTATTGATAGTGCAGGCAGCATGGTTCTTCATTGCGATGTCCTGGGCACTGCAGGACATTTAGCAGAATGCCTGGCCCCCACCCTCAAGATGCCAATGGTGCTCCCCAGTCATGACAATCAAAATGTTTCCAGATATTGCTGAAAGTCCCCTATGTGGCAAAAATTATGCCTGGGGAGAATCACCCACAGGTGTAATTCAGCTAACCTACATAGTATTAGTGTTCCATTAGCTAACTTAATCTTTCATAATCGATTGTTTCCATAATATGTTTCAGTCAACTTTTTGAAGCAAGGGAGTGAACACACACAAACACCCACAAAACATAGAAACATACAAACACATAGAAACACACCCCCCTCACTATCTGCCTTATCCCTCCCCTGAACATTCCTATAAATTCTCCAATGAATTTAGGATTGATTCATTTTCAGCACGAATCCACTTTTAGTTTATAATTGTTGTCCTGGGAGTTGATGTATTTATCAAAGTCCCAGAGGAGGTTTTGACAACAGAGCTGCTTGTCACAATCTTCAATTGCTTGGAAAGGAAACTAGATTTATGATCAACTTCCTACTGATCTTTTATTGTTTGTTTACTTTTAGAATCCTTTAAATTAGTCACCCAGCCTTGTTCTCTGTCGCTCTTCCACAATATTTCTTCTAGGTGTCCCTGCTTCCCTTTGGTTTTGCTTCTCCTTTCCTTTCCTCTCTTCTCTCTTTATTACCAACCCCTTTCGTCTCCCACCTCTTCTGCTTCCCTCCTCTTTTTCTTCTTCTATTTGAGAGTCCTGTAGGGCACTGAAATGCATAAATGTAGAATGCCTTTTCTTTTTTTTGTCTCTCTATCTCTCTCCCTTGCTCTCTTCTCTCTCGGCCTCTGGAACTCCCTGCCAGCACAGCTGTCCCATCCAGCCTTTGATGCTACTCTGTTATCTTTGGCACCAGCTCCCAGGCTTCACTGGGTTGAAACTGGAATTTTTCCATCACCATCTCCTCTCTTTTGTCCTGCAGTATGGTGATCCTGGAGGCTACTCAGCTGCCTCCTGATATTAGAGTAGGTGACAGGCACACTCTCTGAAGCCAAAGCTAAGCGCTGAACATCTTAAAACAGTGAACACCTTTATTGTTGTTAATACCTTTTCCAAAACACATGCAGAGGGTATGTTGAAATGAATTTCAGCATCTTTCACTTCTCCCTCAGCAAGGTGTGGTATCTGGCAATGGTTTTCAAGAAAGTACTTAACTGAAAATCAAACGGAGCAGAAATTATCCTGATGTCATTGTAAAGACTCAAAACATGAAGCAACGTATTTTCCAAATTTCATGAGCTGTGTCAAATATTTTTCAACTGCACAAAGTGAACTAAATAAATGGATATGAAAAACCTAAAATAAAGAATTTCTGTGACTAGCACTGCTTTACACCTACTTCTTCCTCTTAAAAACTCATTTCTTTTTTAGAGCTGAATAAAGAGTATACATTGACTCTGATCCTTGGGCAAACTCTTCAATAAGAAAGAAATGACTCTGATCATAGAGTTGATGGTGTAGCATCAAAGTGTGGATTTATTTTGTCCTGTTACATTTTAACACAGACTCAGAATTGGTTAAAATGATTTGAAGGAATAGAAATGTTAAAATTTTGTACTGTTCCTGTTCCACATTATTGTAAGAAGTTCCTGTGGAGAAAAATCAAATTATAAGCATACCATGATTTTCCTGCATAAAAATGAGGAGTTAGGAACCCGAAGCTCCTCTTTAAAACACTGTTTGTACAAAAGATTGTTATCTGTTTCATTTTTGTTTGGTGTTATCCTGTGCAGAAAACCATGTATTACACTTAGTCCCATTTGCTTATCCTACTATACAACCACCTGCAGACTGATTATTTCCTTTTAAAGCAGGAGTAAAATCTCCACTTTCCTCCCGCGTCTAGGAAGCCTCAGCAAAAGGAATCTTATACAATAAATGTTTTGTGAGAATAGATCCCATTTACAACACCACCAACTTAGATTTATATAGTGCCTTATCACACATACAGCAAAGCAACTCCAGGCATTTTCTACAATAGAAAGCATTTCCTTTTAGGCTTCCAAAACAAATCCTTATTAAACAACAACAACAACCATAAAAACTAACCTGAACACATGAACTAATAAGGCAGAAAATGTGCCCTTCTTACTCTCAGTTAGGTGAGGCAGGCTTTAAATCAATCACCTATTTCATTATTTTGTCAACAGATAACACTGGAATTCAGGGCCTTGATGAGAAAGGCAGCTTTATTTAAAAGAGACTATGTTCAAATTCCTAAAGTACTGATTGCCTTAATGCAATTCTCTTGCTCAGTGTAGCATTTCTTTAGCAAGATTTTGAAGAACTTTGATTTATTATGATGATGTGTTATGAAACTTTTTTCTAGGTCACATTTAAGGTGGAATGCTGATTTTCAGTTTCTTGTTTAACCAGGAATTTAGCCAGTTGATTAGTCTTTATAAAGTAGAATCATTTTCAAAAGTTGTCTTTTATAATGGTACCTAGCAGCTGTGGCTATGGGTAGCATAATCAGTCCATGAACGTTGAAGCCTTTTAGTTGCAAGGTAAGTAACGTGTATTAGCATAACCTCAGCTGACAATGATTAAAAATTGTAAATGCTTCTCTAATACAAATATCACAATATTACATTTATTATCTTTGTTTTTAGCTTTCATATAGGTTGGATTACCCCCTCAACATCCAAAGTTAATTTTAATTTTATAATAAGGACATTTCTATAACAGTTTTGTTTATGGCTAAAGCATGGTGTGTAAAGTCAGACTTATATTTGGTTTGACTATCTGACAGAGTTATTTATGATTTGTATAACCATGAGAGTGATATCAATAGACAGGCTGTCCAGACTACTGGGAAGGGACTGAGGACATGGCTTGCAGCCAGACAATAGGGTTTTCAAACTGCCTAGGGCCATGGCAAGAACATTGAGTTTCTCTGGCACTCCCGGCAGGCAGGTCTGTTGCCGAGGTAACTGAGTGCATTCTCCCTGCCCCCAGGTAAAATGGAGGCAGGAAGAAGTGCTTACACTGAGCATGTGCAAGGCTAGCAAGACAATTGGATAAGAGAGAAAAAGCCTTCCTACTCAGTTCCCATACCAAATTGGGGATGGGGACAGGAAAAGGCAGGCATGTGGGAAATAGAAATTAAAATATCAGCTGAGGGAAGGTATTGGACGAAAGAGGAAGGTCAGCCTAGCCAGAGAGAAAAAGTGACTGATAGAAAGGTGGACACACTCAAAGCACTTGCAAGTTTAGAAAGTTAATTGGTCATTCTGAGAAAGCACCTGGTGCATCCCACACTCCAAACTAATGTAATCGCAGAGGAATAAAGAAATCTCTCTTGCTTGTGGCTGTTGCTTGGAACCTGATTCAGATGGTTCACTGGTCTGTCCTTGCCATGGCCCATTTTCCAGGAGAGAGTCTTTCTGTCTCTCTCTCTATCTTGCTGACCTGGTAGAGCATTGGCTGGTGCCTTTGCACACTCTCCAGCCTAGGACATAGGACCTTGTGGAACTAAATGCTGCATAGCCAGTGGTAGTGCTGGCTACACATTCAGTCTTAGGAGGGAGTCTGAATTAAGTCAGAAGCTAGGAACAAGCTAAGCTAACTGGATGACCACTTAGCCTCCTTGGGTTCCAAAAGACGGTATTCTAAAGTGGAGCAGAAATTCTAGGCACTGCCTTCAGATTTGGTATTGTTGAAGATAGCTGGTTTTGTCTGGGTTTTGCAGAGAAGATGAGCTTTGAGATGGGAGGCCCCCATTGTCCCAAAATGTTAAATATTCAAATAAAAAATTTTTCCTTTCTCACTGGTCTCTGTCTCTAGAGTTTGCATTTTGGTGGTGATAGAAGGCAGCCTAACCAGTTCTGGTTCACTAACAGTGGCTAACTGATTTTTAAAAACTTGGCTTTCTTATTCCCTGAAAGAGCAGTTTTAAACTGATGTGATACAAGAATTTTTAAAATATGCAATACCTGACTATTTAGTAAGGGACACTGACCTCTTTTCTCTTATATTTTCCAATAAAAAAATGACAATAACCAAGACAATAATAGCCATCTGGTATGAATGAATCAAAATTATACCTATTTTATTTGTCAGGATTTTAATAATTAGTTTATGTGTGCCATGAGATAAAAAAGGTTGAAAATTGCTGTTCTAAAATATAAATAATAACATTGCAAAAGATAATTGAGACACTATGAATTATTTTGTATAATGTTTGAAATTGATTGGGATTGAAAGTAAAATGATAGCCCAAGATTAAGGAGAAAAATGGGAGAGCTATCTAGAAACATCTTCAGAAAAGCAAATACTCAGATTGGGAGAGCTCAGAGGAGCCTAAATAACATTCATTCCAAGTTGAGGAGCAAACATGGAAGGTCCAATACAAACTTATCTCATGCAATGAAAAAATAGAGTAAAAAAAAATGTGATACAAGGCGGCAGACCTAGTATGGTTCAGAAATTCAGAGGAAGTAGAAGTGAGAGAAAATGTACAAAAATAGTTGTATTTTCAGGAAGCAGTTAACCATGAAAAGAAAAAGAAGATAAACATTTAATACAAATATTCAAATAGGATATAAACTATATGGAGAGAAGTAAAATCTGAAAGAACTCACCTATACTGTCTCAGACACCTGAAAAATATTCTAATTCCCTCAAGTATGGTCCTGGCCACTAAGATATAGGTGAGGTAACAGAAACTTACTTTAGTCAATATGAATTATTAATAATTAGTCAGCTGTAGATCTATACAACCAAACAGCATTGGTGATAGCAGAAAGGAATAACAAACGAGAAAACAAAAAGTTGTTGCTATAGAGAGCTGAAGCAACGGTGGCCAAATATTTTTCCAAGAATTAAATTGAATAAAATAAAATAGCCCTGGCTGGTGTGACTCAGTGGATTGAGCACTGGCCTGTGAACCATAGGGCTGCTTGTCGATTCCCAGTCAGGGCACATTCCCTTGGTTGCAGGCCAGGTCCCTGGCAAGGGGTGTGCAAGAGGCAAGCACACATTGATGTTTGCTCCTTCTCTTTCCTTTCCCTCTCTCTCTAAAAATCTTCAAAGAGTAAATTAGTAAATAAACACATAAATAAATAGATAGATAAACAAACAAACAAACAAATAAATAAAATGTGTGTATTAAAAGAAGTACAAAACAGAGATAAAAGAGCTTTTAAATTCAGGGGATTAAAATGAAACAAGAGCAAGCAAGAATAAGGTAGCAGGAGAAAAATACCATCTCCAGCCCTGGCTGGTGTGGCTCAGTGGATTGAGTGCTGGCCTGCAATCTGAAAAGTTGCCAGTTCGATACTCAGTCAGTGCACATTTGGGAGGCAACCGATCAATGTTTCTCTCTCACATAGATGTCTGCCTATCTATCTATTATCTATCTACTATCTATCTATCTATCTATCTATCTATCTATCTATCTATCATCTATCTCAAATCAATAAAAACATATCCTAGGGTGAGGATTTAAAAAAATAAAATAAAGTGAACCTGAAGAAAATAAGTCACATAAAAGTATTTTAGTGTGAAAAGTTTCAAATGCTTTTTAAATTATTTGAGGTGTGCTTAAAATATGCTAAATGTCAATGCCATGATAGCAGAATGTCTCACTCTTTTTTTGATTCTTATCTAGCCTCTTGCTCAATGACTAAATGACAATTTTCCTCAAATAACCACATTTATGGGAAGTCTGACTATTTATATTATGGTACTGTACCCAAGACACTCTCTTTTTATTTTATAGTCAGTTTTCAGACTACTTCTAATGCTGATGGTAATACTTACCCCATATGGATCCCAAGTCTCTCCTAAATATAGGCATGTAAATTTGGAAATAAACAATTATTTCATGAACCTTAACAAGAAAATATCTTGTGTTCACCAATTTCCTTATGAAATTTTGTCTGTAAGTTGTATCCTTTACTGACTCTTCCCCCTCTAATAAAAAAGCATGTTGAAACCACTCGTAGTCTAAAAATGATCTCCTTATATCACCAGTCCCTCTTAAAGTTAAATTTAAAAGAGATTTACACTTTCTACTTATACATTTTCCCTTCCTTTTGCTATAAAATCAGTTCCAGTCTCACCTGAACCCTAACATTGTCAGAAACTGCTGGTTCTAAAGGCCAAAGTTACTTTTGCCTGACATTCTTGCACTCCTTAACTTTATTGAACTTCCGCAAATTTCTTTCATCAGTTCCGCACATAGTCTTTTCCCAATTTCTGCATTTTCCCTTTCGCTTTCCAACTTAATACATCTTGGTAAACATTTCTACTCCAGCACTGGTACTACTCTGGGCATAAAGATCACCCTCACCACCTGCAATCACCTGTAAGCCTATATACAGTATGTGAGCCACTGGAGCTTTCTATCCAAAATTCTTTTAGATAACACTGTTCTTGTCCCCAAATTTGTTTGCTCATTATTCTACTACCATTCAATTGGTTAATCAAATTTTGACCTTTTAATCTTCTATAAGTACCTTGAATCTATTTTTTCTTTTCGTAACCCATTGGCCATAACTCAAATTGAGAATCTTTTTATATTTGCCCTGAACAGTGACCATACATACAGTGGCTATACCACTAAACAATATAATATTTACTGTATCTAGCATCCAATTGAAATTTAGTAGTCATGTAAAAAAAAGAAGGAAAATGTGACCCATTAACTAGGAGGAAAGTCAGTCAGATATACTGGCTAAAAAAATAAACGTTAAAAGGATACAGATGGTAGACTTTAGCAGACAAGGAGTTTTAAAAAGTTTTTATGAGCCAAAGAAGAAATCTCAAAGGGAATAAAACAATACATGGAACTGAATTAAAATAAAATACATTTCAAAATGTGTGAGCTGTCACTTAAACAATGCTGAGAGGAAATTTATAGCATTAAATGTTTATATTACAAAAGATGAATAGTGTCAAATCAATGATCTATGTTCCTACATAAATTCTTGAAAAAAAAGATGAAAATGTATCCAAAGCAGGCAGAAGGGATGAAATAAAAGAGAACACATTAAAATTGGAAACAGAAAAACATTACCAAAAATTAGCAAAACAACAAAGCTCGTTCGTCTAAAACTTTAGCAAGCTGATGATCTGCAGCACAACTGACAGAGACAGCGAAGGAGAAGACGCCAAGCAGTCACCCGGGAATGAAGCAGAGAGCGGCACAAGGGGTCTAGCAGCCTTGTGGTGTTGATCAGCAAGTACAGTGAATGACCTTATACTCTACTTTCAACAACTTAGAGGAAACATAGAAAACTACAAATTACCAAAATTCATCAAAGGTGAGATAGATAACCTTAATGGTCCTGTTATCATTAAATAAATTAGAATTCAATTTTAAGGTTTCTATAAAAAATTAAAGTAACTGAAGAATTTTGCCAAGTATTTGAAGAATAATTAACATCAGTTCTGTGCATTCTCTCTTGTAATGTGAATTTTTTAAAGGGAATACTTCCCAACTCATACTTGTATCAGGCCCATATTACCCTTCAATACAATATTAGCAAGTCAAATACTACAATGTATAAAATAAATATACATGATGGCCAAGTCATTCATGGTGAATAACAATTGCTATTAAGATAAGGAAAAACATAATATATTTAAAGATGGACAGAAAGATATAAAAATGTGTTTACTTAAAGATATTATGATTACATGTTTCAGACACCATACAGAATCTGCAAAAAAATTGCTGGAACTAATATGTAAACTTGGCAAAGTTACAGGATACATATTTAACATACAAAAGTAAAATGAATTTTTATATCCTAGCAACAAACAATTTGAAAATAAATTTAAAATCACACAATTTATTTTTGTATGAAAGACAACACTGTAGGGATAAACTAAACAACAGGATTGTATCATTTTTTCAAAGCTTACTCAAATCCATAATTAAAATAAGGACATTTTATTTATGTATGTATGTGTATAGTTTATACCTCAATGAGACAAATAATAACAAAAAATAGATGTGATACTTAATAATAAATACATTAGTTTTCAAATGTATTTGTTATTTTAAAAAAGTGAGAAGTGATTCTTGTTAGAATTCCAAATCATTAGTTATCTCCTCACCAATAATTTAATGTTGTGAATATAAAAACTTTAATGCTCCTGGGTAATTCATTGAACAACTATTTGTTGATCAATTGTTATGCAACACATAACCTGTAAGAAGGATCAGACACAAGCTTATAACATCAACAGTCTTATATTCTAGTTTAAAAAGAGAGAGACAAAGAGAAATGCCCCAGTTCCCATCAAAGGCTAGTTCTGCTACGTCTTGCCCTTCAAGGGCAAAGTCAATTCTGCTAGCCCTTCATTCCTCAGCAATCAGTATCTCCCTAAATTAGAGCATTTCCGTAAGCATAAAAATATGCCATAATAACTTCCATTAAAAACATAAATAATAACAACAACCCCTCGTTCCACCAGACCACTGCACATATCATTTCACAAATCTTTTCAAAGCATAATTTCTTGATTATTCTATACTTGTAGTTTTCACTTCAAAATTTTCATTCATTCCAAAATGCACTCAATCTAGCTTTTTCTCCTAGCACACCTTTAAAATGAATAATATAGCCAACAGCAAAGCTCCTGTTGACAAACTAATGGATGTTTCTCTCCTTCCATTTATTGCACCTTTCATTGTCACAACTAACTAGCCCTTCCTTGAAATACTCATGTCTTCCTTTAGACAGTTGTCTTCTGTGTTATAAACTTTCCTAGTTTTTCCTCTTAGTCTCTCCTGCTTCCTCTTCTCTTTATCACTCAATCTTTCAACATTGTGGTACCTCAGGCCCTAGTTTCCAGTGGTAGAACATAAGCTTCTTAAGTAGTAAGACATTCCTTTATTTGCCTAATTTATAAAAAAAAAAATAAGAGATATTTAGAAACATTTCTCTGTCTCCCTCACAAAACTGTGATTATAAAATGAAACAATGAGGAAAGTATGGGAGAGGCTTACAATACTAAAAATCTTTTAAATTAAAGCCATGAAAAAAAATTCTGAAAAAGGAGAACAATAGAAAATTTTTTTCACCCCAGATTTTTAAAATGTTGTGAATTCTTCAGTCCAGGAACAATGTGTGTGTGTGTGTTGTTTTATCTCAGTAGGTCTATGCCTACTTTCTAGAAACTTTCAAATCCCTGAAAACTATTATGTTCTAATTATTGTGTTAGAGTAGTTTGAGATTACATTTATTATTATTAACAGGTTTTCAAAAACTTCTATATCAAATCCATTGGCATTAATCATAAATCTGTCTTCGAAATTTATTCCTACACTAGGCTGTAGGTATATGACAGTGTTTTCCTAGGATCTGGAGAGCTCTCACACTGCGTGAGACAGTCCAGCGGTGAACTGAATAGGCCCTTTGTTGCATGGCCATTAGTTTCCTTTCATATATATTTTCTCTCCTGCAAAACTGTATGCTTTTGACAATTGAATATACATTCTCACCATGTTATTTGATATGTATAGCCCTCCCACACACCAGCTAAACTCCATATAAATCAGTATTAACAAATTATTAGGCACTTAAGTATTTTTTATATTATTATTTGAAGCTGCTTATAAAAAAATGTGAATGTAGTAAAAATGGCCCAGAAGGAAAAACATGTAGGAAACAATGGCGAGATCCAAGCTCTGAGTGATGGAAGAGGGGTTTTATCCTGGAGTACAATGAAGAGAAGAGGGAAGTGAATGGGAGCGGTTGGCCAAACCCCAGCAGCCAGCTCTCTTGGAAAGACTGAATCAGCAGCCTCATGGACCTAAATTAAACATTTTACTAATATATAATTCTCTTAATTTTATCTAAATTTACTAGGGCATTAAATAAATTAGATGTGGGCAAACCTTTGGTACTTTGAGGTAAGTGAGGTAAGTGAGGTAAGTGAGGTACTTTGGAATAACAAGGAAGATGATCATTTGCAATATTCATTGAATTTGTTAACATAAATTATAGTAAATGCAAACCTGCAGTGAGGTTTATTAAAATTTGAAATTTTTGACGATTGCAGCCAGGATTTGGCTATTGACTCGTTGTTGGAGAAGAAAGACAAAACAAAACTTTTAACTTTGTAAATTAACTTGTTTAATCCTGTGCATGAGGGAGAAGAATAAGGATCAAAATGTTTCCTTACATTTAATTAAAGACTTGTAAAATGATTGAACCAGTACCTTGGAGCATTTTTGGCATGTGATATTTCCACTTTAAAACCTAGCAATTTGAGAATTTGAAAAATATCTATTTTTTCTTGCAGTTTGAAGAATATCTACTATTTCAAAAATTAGTTAGTGCACTAAAGTGATCATTTTAGCCTGAAAGTTTGAAATGTATTACACAAATGCATATATATACAAACACACACATATTTCTTGTAAGTGTGTGGCCATTATAGACCATTGTATTTTTGTTGTGCTCAATTGGATTTGCAACCCCCCAGTTCAGTAAACAACTAATTTTCTGAACACTGTTCATGGTGAGTTGAAGCCATTGCTCTTGCTTATTCAGCATCTCTTTTAATTTGTAAACAGTTCCATAAATCTTCCATGGCTTCTAGGGACATAAAGACTCCTATGATGAAGTGGCCAGCATGGTGGCTTAACAAGCTGAAGACTAACTTTTTCTCTCCATGCATCCTAGGGACCTTTGTCTTATTCCTGGCAAAGCAGATCAGATCTTGAATTCCAGCCAGGGTAATTAGCACACTTTAGGAGCTCAATACACAAAGCAGGATGGTCAGCATTAGCAAAGATGTCTTGTGAGTGTTTTTGGAGTGGTAGAAAAGAAAAAGGGATGACCAGCTGCAGCAGGTCTTTGGGAATCTAATGAAAGGGACCCATCAAACAAGCAACCAAAATATAACCAGAGACACTGAAATAAAGAACAAATTGACAGAGGGGAAGGGGAGAGGGGTAATGGGGGAAAATAGGGGAAGGGTCATCAAGGAACATATATAAAGGACACATGGGCAAAGCCAAAGGGGGTAGGATTGAGGGTTGGAGGTGGGGAGGGATGGGGTGGAGGGGAGTGGTGGGGGGTAAATGGATACAACTGTACTTGAACATCAATAAAGAAAAAATAACAATAAATAAAAAGTGTATAGTTCCACCTAGGGGAGAGTTGTGTATTAACACTTGCAGCTTTGAGCCAATGTTTTTATTTGTTTTTGCATTGTAAAAAAAATAGGAATAAAGAAAGATGTAAGAGGCCCTCAACATTCCCTAGAAAGCAAATTCTCAATGAGAAATTTATATTCTCTAAAATAAAAGTATCAAAAAAAAAGTTTTTTTTCCTAATTCTAGTAACATTAATCTTCCTGGGAGTCATTTAGCTTATCATACTCCGACAAAACAAAATTGCAAATTGTCCTAAAATGGGTTTAGTGATGGAGTTAAAATGGCTGGGTTTTTGACATACAGGGTCCAGCACAAATAACACGTCCTTTCTATTACAAAATCATAAGCATGTAATTCTGTAACAGAATGATATCACACTCGAGCACACCATGTGACATTTTATGTGAAATTTTCAAATTAAAACTATAAATTATTACATCCATGTTATTATCCTACCAACCACACTCAAGCAGGCATTACTTCTGTGGATCTTATATTTATTATCTGCTTTTCACAAAGGTTGTGTTGTCAAGATTTTGAAGCGGTGTTTTGGAAACTGGGTAACCGTAGTGAAATAATTTGGGATTTTTAGGGAGACACAAGACCTATGATCAACATTCAACATTCCATGCTTTAGGCCCTATGTTTATTTATTGGTTTACTACCCAAGCATATGTGAATGTACATAAATGAAGTTACATGTGTCATACTTTAAATATTTATAACACATACTGTATATGTAACATACATAAAATGTATACATGTTACATATATACTATATATTAAAATTTGAGTAGAAATTACAAATAACTCCCATATAACCTGCCCCCATGTATGCACAGACTCTCTTGCTATCAAATTTCATATCAGAATGATATATTTACTCACAAACAACCTACATTGACACATCATTATCACCCCAAATTTGTAGTTTACATTAGAGTTCACTCTTGATGTTGTACATTTTATGGGTTTGGACAAATGTATAATGGCATGCACCTACCATTGAAGTATCATAAAGATTAATTTCACTGCCCTAAAAAGTCCTCTATGTCCTACGAGTTTATTTAGCCCTCTTCCACTCCAGCTTCTGGCTCTTTCATTTTTTTCCCATCATTTTGCCTTTTCTTGTGCCATATAATTGGAATCATACAGTACATACCTCTTGTTATTGGTTTATTTCACTTAATAATATACATTCAAGTTTCCTCCCTGTCTTTTCATGGCTTGTTGGCTTATTTTTTTAACATTGAATAATAGTCCATTGGCTGGAAGCATGACAGTTTTTTTCATCCATTTACTTACTGAAGGACATCTTGGTTTCTTCCAGGTTTGGTCCACTGTTAAGTAAAGCTGCAATAAACATTTATGTGAAAGTTTTCGTGTGACATAAATTTTCACTCCTTTGAGTAAATCCCAAAAGATACAATTGCTGAATTATATGGTAAGGGGATATTTAGCTTTGCAAGGAACCGCTAAGCTGTCTTCCAAAGTGAACATCTTATTTTGCATTCCCACCAGCAATGAGAGTTCCTGCTGCTCCACATACTTGCTGGCATTTGTTGTTGCTAGTGTTTTGAATTTTGGCCATGTGTCATACTTCATGAAAGTTATTTTTATTATCAGCTCTTGTCAGAATAACACTTTTGTATTGATTCTATTATATATAAAATATTTAACTTAATATAATATGATACAATACATTATACATATTATATATATTTAAATATACATACACACGTGTGTATAGGTGCATCACCCTGTATGTACAGTGTTTTAAAATCACATTTTTATTTGAATATTTAGCCACATAAAAAAGACAAAAGGTTATATTGTAACTTCTATGAAAAGCAAGTGCTGGATTAAATGCACATCGAAGATAGAGAATCTGGTAACTCTCAGGTAGGGGATTGTATGTGTTTATATTTAGTGGAAGGTAACATACCATCTACTAATGAAGCTATTTCAAAATATGATCTGACATTGTTATAAACTGTGCCCTTTGCTTGCTGGACCTTTCGCATAGCTAATTTTCTTCCAGAGAGTAGTTGATAAGTGCTCCAAATTGTTAGCTTGCATGAGGACAAGCAGGACAAATCCTCTTGCTATGTTTTTTTTGTTATCACTATTTCTCATTAATCTATTAGCTGAGTAGTGAGAGTTACTGATCCGTGTATAAGAGATGAGAAAAAAAATGCCATTTCATCTATCAAATTAAAAAATGTGTATCAAAAACTAACTTCCAATGAAAAGCAGAGCAGGACATACATTTTTTATTCTTATAACTCTAGGAAATTATTGTTTCCTCCATTTTACTCTTTTATAAACAGAGGGAAGGCAAACATCACTTGTTTTTAAGACAAGCTAATTATTTGGCTCATTTTTAAAACTATTATTTTAAATGAAAATTAACTCCCTATTAGTAGGGCATATATAGAATCTGTTGAAGAATAAAGGTGATAAACTAAAGGACTGGGTTATTTCTTTAGCTTGAAGTACACAGACTTTTTTCACCGAAGCAGTCAGCCAGAGCTGGTGGGTGTCTATGTGAGCGAGCACATGTATTATGCATACTTGCATCTAGCAAGAATAGTCCAATGTCACCATCTCTTTCACAAAGGTGGTAGACGTCACCAAAGCCATAGATACAATTACTCCGAATCAAGACTATTTTACACAAATGTTAAATGAATTTTCCCAATAATTACAAATAATGTGCTCTAGTAATTCATTTGTAACCTCCATTATCCTAAGCATAAAGAAGAGCTATAAAACATTGCTCAATTTTAGACTCAGATAAATATATAAAATTAAAAAAACTCACATTTTTATAATGTGTGGTGTTAACAATGAGATTATTTGGTTTATTTAATGTCAAATGATTTCAAATGTAGTATGGGTGTGTATGTACGCATGGCAACCTTATGTCTCTTTCTAGATATAACACAACACACCCCCTAAATGCAACTCTATCACACCTCATTTATCACCATTATCATTTACACAGGGTAATACTTTTGATCCTTTGTTCATCTTCTTGCCAATCACCAATATACTTATTCTTTGCTTTTTAAAATGTTTATTCTTATAAGTAACATATGTCTGCTAAACAAAATTAGGTAGCACTAATTAGCAAAAAGAAAGAAAAGGAAAGAAATACCAATAGGCTTCCAAAGATATTCACTATTAAGATGTTGATGGTTATAGAGTAATGTATAGCTGTGGTTTGGGAGGCACAGAAATCTGGATTTAAAACCAGCTCAACAATTTATGAGCTCCATTACTCTTGATCAACTAAGGCTATCTTTTTTCATCCACACAATGAAAATGATGATCAGCATTTTTTTATGACAAAAAGAAGAAATATGGCTATTGCTCTAGCTGTTCTTGTTATTATTATTACTATTACCTTTTGCTATTATTTGCTTAAGATATAACAATATTTAAACTATACACTGCTTTTATACAAAATACCATACTTTTAATATACTTTTTGGTAAGTTGTCATTTTCATTTAACTACTCATTTTGAAAAATTTCCTATACCAATAAATATGATTTAGCAACACTTTTTGAATTATTTTTTAATAAATGCTTCATTGTGTGAATGTTCTATCATTTAGTTAGCAAATGCATTATTTTGAACACTTATTTCCAATATTCCATTTGTTAAACAATACTTTGATAAACATCTTCATAGCCAAATCTTTGTACAAAATCTTAATTATCAGCATAGGATTATTATATATATAAACAGACATATTTGTAGTTTGATTGATATTTAAAAACACCTCCTAGAAACCTTAGACCAATTTACATCATATGCTCAACTCTATATGAAAGTTCCTAGTGTGTCTGTCGTAACCACAAGGATGACTGAAATATTTTGAAGCTGATCTAACCAGTGGGTAATATGGACATATTTAAAGAGTTTCTCCAGTTGCTTATAAGAGTGTTGTTCTCCTTGGAGAATCTTGAAGGTAAGATTTTGGATTTAAGATAACCTTTCAAATTTTTCCATTGGGCTAAAGCAGACAAATCAGTAGGTTTTTGTAATCATTGTTGTTTGTTTTTTATCCTCACTAAAGGACATTTTTTTTTTCATACTTAAAGAGGGAGGGAGAAAAAACAAAGACATGGATGAGGAATTGACCACCTCCTGTATGTGCCTGGACCAGGGATCATACTTACAAAGACAGGGGATCAAATCTGCAATCTAGTCATGCGCTCTGACAGGAAATTGAACCTGCAACCTTTTGGTTATGGAACGATGCTTCAGACACCAGAGCTATACTGGCCAGAGACAAATTAGTAAGTTTTTTGTTTTCTGTTACAGTTTCTCCTGCACTCAATGTAGTAATTTTCTCTAATCCACTGGAATTTGGTCTTTTCTTGTGTGGCTTCATTATTATTTTAATACCTTCAATATTGGTAATGTTCTTTAAAGTTTAAAATATTAATTATTTCACACTTAATGCCAGAAAATTTATTTCCTATTGCTTGGTCAGAAACAAAGAACTGAGGGTATTATAAACATATGCTCTTATCTTCCTCTGAGTATTTGACTCTTTGTCTGAATTTTCCTAAGAAGGTTATATTTGATAATGTTCGGCCAAATTAATAGTAAAAGTCTGGCAGATTTGACCAAGCTGTTAAGTGACTACTGTCCGATGAGTCATGTCATGCATTTGTTCTTTGAGCATAGTATAGTTCAGAAAATTTACATGGCTAGAAAGTTAACTCAAACATTGCATAGTTTATAATTTATAAAAACAGTACGCATGTAGGGACAGAAAATGAGGTAGTAATTTCCTCAGTGCTGGCTTCAAAAGTTGAGAAGTTACAAAGGGATAGAAGAATTTAACCAATGGGGACAAAAATTACAAATTTGTAGTCATTAACAGAGCTAATTGAATTGTTATACAGTATTGTTTAATTAATTTTATTGCTTTAATAAAATCTGTCTTTATTTAGTGAACATACACCGAAGAGGTTTTGTACGTCATCTCTTCTTGGCTATTATTTATCCATGCCCTAGATTATGCCTTCCTTACTCTAAAGTAGAATATGCTTGCTTGCTCTGTTTAAACTTACTTTTTTCTTCCTTGTCTGCTACCCGTATTACAATCATTCACACGTGAAAATCTCTATCATGTGAAGGAGAGGAAAAAAGATATCTTTAAAAGTTTTGTAACACTGCTGATTATTGTGTTGTTGTTGTTGCTATTTAATCCACGAGAACACTAAGATTCAGAGATAGTGAGGGCCTCATCCCAGGATGACTGACATTGAAGCTCTCATCTGTGGAATTACAATTTTTTTTCCATTATCCAGTATCTCAAATGCCATTTTGCTCTCTCAGTTGTAGGCCTGTAGTACTAATTACATGGAATGTAGTACATTAAGATAAAAAGGAGATGGTGTTTCTAAGATATTCCTACTGTTTATCTAATATTTTACCTTTTTCTTTAAGGATCCGTACCATCATGGTACTGCCTTGTTCATTGAGTCATATTTTTCTTTAATTCAAGTACATTTCTTCATTAACTCTTCTTGAGAAAAACTGGTGGAGAATTCTACTGGTTGCAAATATATTATGTTTGTTTTTTTGTAAATTAACGTTAAGACTAAAATTCCTAGAAAATTGATGGTTGGTGAAATTTACATATTTTTGGTCATATTAAGAATATCCAGTTTTACCCCAGCTGGCATAGCTCAGTGGATTGATCACAGGCTTGTGAATCAAACGGTCAACAGTTCAATTCCCATTCAGGGCATATGCTTGGGTTGCAGGCCAGGTCCCCAGTAGGAGGCATGCAAGAGACAACACTCTGCCTGTGAAACTCATCCCTAACGTACAACCAATGATTTCTCTTTATTGTGGCATATACTCAAATATCAGCTTTTTATAGAGGTCTTCCCTATTTATTCTATCTGTGATAACACTTGTGTTTGCCCCCCTTACTACATATTCCTTAACTAGATGTGGGGATTTTCAAAAAAAATGTACAAAGACTTTGTTTTTGGATCCGCTTTGTATTCACAGCATTATTGAGCATACAGTACAGAGATTTTCCATGTACTCTCTGCTCTTCACATGTATAGCCTTCTCCATTACTAACATCCCCAGTCAGAGTGACGCATTTGTTGGAGATTAACTACATTGACACATCATAATCATCCAAAGTCCATAGTTTATATTAGGGTTCATTATTGATGTTGTATGTTCTATGGTTTTAATAAACTTATAATGACAGTTATCCATCATGATGGCATCGTACATATTATTTTTACTATCCTGCTGATTTATCCCTCCCTTTCTCCAAACCTTTGGCAATGACTGATCTATTTATATTTCCATCATTTTGTCTTTTCTGAGAATACCATGTTGTTGGAATACCTTTTCGGACTGGGTTCTTTCACTTAGCAATATACATTTAAGATTTCTCCATATTCTTTCATGACTTAACAACTCATTTCTTTTTAGTTTTGAAAAATATTGCATTCTATAGACGTCCCACAGTGTAGTGGAGCATCTTGCATGGCGTGGGCCCAGCCCCCAGTGGCAAACATTTACTGCAAAATAACTTCCTAAAATCCATGCTAAACCTTCCAAGGATCAGTGTAACTGGTTCAACCACTTTTGCCTTTTCATTTGCAAATACCCCTCTCCTGTGATGTGATTAGTGGCATTGGCTCCTTTGTTATCTGTAAAAGGTAACCACCTAAAGCGAACCTGTATATAGTAAACGAGGACCATCACATAATGGACAGAGAAACCCAATAAAGGCCTGTCATGGTGGAGGCCTTGGCTTTTGCTCCCCTTGCGAGAAAAACCATGCTGTCCCTTTTCCTCCACCTGATTCTGTAGTTCATGTGAATGTCTCATTACATCCATAATGATGTGGACACTGCAGGCCAGTGTCTGCACCACCACAGTTTTTATTTATCCATTCACCTACTGAAAAACTGCATTGGTTATTACAAATAAAACTGCCAAAGCATCTGTGTACAGCTTTTTTGTGCACATAAGCTTTCAACTCTTTTGAGTAATGCCAAAGAGTGTGGATGCTAGAACATGTGCTAACTTTGGTTTTGTAAGAAACTGCCAAACGGTCTTTCAGTGTCAGAATAATTCTGCATTCTCAACAATGAATAGTAAGTTCTATTACTCCAAATTCTCGCCAACATTTTGTACAGTCAGTGTTCCAGATTTTGGCCATTTTAATAGCCCTGCAATGGTATCTTCTTGTTTTAATTTGCATTTGCCTAGTGACATATGATGTGGCATATAATTTCTTATGCTTATCTGCCATCTGCATATCTTCTTCAGTGAGGTGTCTGCTAAGGTCTCAGGCTTACTTTTTAATCAAGTTGTTTGCTTTGTTTTCTTACTGTTGAGTTTTAAGAGTTCTTTGTATAATTTGAATAACAGCATTTTGTCAGGTGTGTCTTTGGTAAATATTTTATCCCAATTTGTAGTTTGTTTTTTCATTTTCCTGATTTTCTTTCTCATGGCAAAGTTTTTACTTTTCGTAAAATCCAATTGTTTGTATCATGCATTGGACTTTCCATGTTGTATCCAAAAACTCATTGTCATGCTCAAGGTTACTAGGTTTACTATGTTATCTTCTAGATGCTTTATAGTTTTACATTTTACACTTAGGTCTGCGGTCCATTTTTTATTTATTTTTGTGAAGGATATAAGATCTGTGCTTAGATTTGTTTGTTTGTTTCTTTACTACATGTGGATGTTTAGTTGTTTCAGCATCATTTGTCAGAAATACTATCCTTGCTCCATAGTAGTACCTTTGTTCCTTTGTTAAAATCAGTAGACTATATTTTCAAGGGCCTATTTCAAAGCTCTGTAGTCTGTTCGATTGATCTATTTATTTATTCTTTTGACAGTACTACACTGTTTCCACTGTAGATTTATAGCAAGTCCTGATGTCAGATAGTGTCAGTCCTCCATCATTTTTCTTCTTTAATGTTGGGTTGGCTGTTCTAAGGGTTTTTTTCTCTCTCCATGTAAACATTAGAATCAGTTTGTGATATCCATAAAATAAATTGCTGAAGTTTTTATTAGACTTGTATTTAATCTATTGAGCAAGGTGGGAAAAACTGGCAACTTAATATCATCTTCCTACTCATGAAAGTTGAATATTTTTATCTCCATTTATGCAGTTCTGTGATTTTGTTCATCAGAATTTTTGTTTTTCTCACTTGAATCTTGCACATATGTTGTTGAATTTATACCTATGTTTTTATTTGTTTTGATATTAATGTACCTGGTATTGTGTTTTTTTACTTTAAAATTGCACTTGTTTATTTCTGGTATATAGGAAAACGATTGGCATCTGTATATTAGCTTTGTATCTTGCAACATTGCTAGAATCACGAGTTCAGTGAGTTTTTTTCTTGTTGGTTCTTTCAAATTTTCTAAAAAGATGATCATGTCATCTGTGAAAAAAAAAAGAGAGTTTTGTTTCTTCTTTCCCTATCTGTGTACTTTTTATTTTATTTTCTTTAATTATTACATTAGCTAGTACTTCTAGTGTGTTGTCGGAAAGTAATGAGATGTCCATGCAAAAATTTCTCACCAAGTTTCTGACCATTAATTAAGATGTAAGCCATAACATTTTTAAATATATTTTATTGATTATGCTATTACAGTTGTCCCATTTTCCCCCCTTCACTCCCTCAGCCCTGCACACCCCCTCCCACTCATATCCCCCACCTTTAGTTCATGTCCGTGGGTCATACATGTAAGTTCTTTGGCTTCTCCATTTCCTATACTATTTTTGCCCTCCCCCTTCCTATTTTCTACCTACCATCTATCCTACTTATTCTCTGTACTTTTCCCCCTCTCTCCCCACCTACTACCCTGCTGATAACCCTCCACGTGATGTCCATTTCTGTGTTTCTGTTCCTGTTCTAGTTGTTTACTTTGTTTTTGTTTTAGGTGTGGTTATTAATGATTGTGAGTTTGCTGTTATTTTACTGTACATATTTTTTAATCTTTTTCTTAGATAAATCCCTTTAACATTTCATAAAATAAGGGCTTGGTGATGACGGACTCCTTTAACTTGACTTTATCTGAGAAGCACTTTATCTACCCTTCCATTCTGAATGAAAGCTTTGCTGAATAAGGCAATCTTGGATGTAGGTCCTTGGCTTTCAGGACTTGGAATACTTCTTTCCAGCCTCTTCTTGCCTGCAAGGTTTCTTTTGAGAAATCAGCTGACAGTCTGATGGGAACTCCTTTGTAGGTAACTGCCTCCTTATCTCTTGTTGCTTCTAGGATTCTCTTCTTAATTTTAATCTTGGGTAATGTAATTATGATGTGCCTTGGTGTGTCCCTCCTTGGATCCAACTTCTTTGGGACTCTCTGAGCTTCCTGGACTTCCTGGAAGTCTACTTCCTCTGCCAGATTGGGGAAAATCTCCTTTATTATTTGTTCAAATAACTTTTTCCACGTGTTGCTCTTCCTCTTCCCCTTCTGGTACCCCTGTAATTCAGACATTGGAACATTTAAAGATATCCTGGAGGTTCATAAGCCTCTCCTCATTTTTTTTTAATTCTTCTTTCTTCATTCTTTTCTGGTTGGATGTTTCTTTTTTCCTTCTGGTCCACACCATTGATTTGAGTCCCAGTTTCCTTCCCATCACTATTGGTTCCCTGTCAATTTTCCTTTATTTCATTTAGTGTAGCCTTCATTTTTTCATCTAATTTGTGACCAAATTCAACCAATTCTGTGAGCATCTTAATTACCAGTGTTTTGAACTGTGCATCTGATTGAACTGTTCATCTGATAGGTTGGCTATCTCTTCATTCCTTAGCTGTATTTTCTTCTGTTCTGTTCTTTCGTTTGGGCCATTTTTTTTTTTTTTTATTTTTGTCTTGACATGCCCATTACATAGTGAGGGGCAGAGCTTTAGGTGCTCACCTGGGCAGGGCAACCCAGTCACTGTGTTGTGATGCTGTATGTAGGAGAGGGTTCCAAGAGGCAACAATACACTTGCTCCACTCTCTGCCAGACTTCAGTCACTTCCCCTGCTTGCCACAAAACAACTGGGCCCTTCTGGTGCTGATTCCCAGGTGGATCGGCTTGTGTATGTTTTAGGACCCTATGGGTCTCTCCAACGAATTCTCCTGTGAGGCTGGGAGTTTCTCCAGCTGCTGTCTCAACCCCCACAGGTGTTTTCAATCAGTGGTTTGAGGCTTTATTTCCCCACAGTGGGGCCCTGGGTTGTGTGATCTGTCCTACTCCCCAGTTGTTCCACTGATTTATCTGCGGGTGATTGTGGGACTGCCCAGTCCATAATCCGCCACCTCTCCATGTCTGCCTGCTGTCTTGCTGGCCAGCTGCAGCCTTGCACACCCTGCTGCACATTCGCCCTTCCTACAGGCCTGGGTGAGTATGTCTTCTTTAATTCCTTGGTTGTCGGACTTCCATACAGTTCAGTTTTCTGTTAGTTCTGGTTGTTCTTTGTTTTTAAATTGCTGTTGTCCTTCTTTTGTTTGAGTGAGGAGGCACAGTGAGTCTACCTACGCCTCCATCTTGGCCGGAGTCACATTTTTATAAATATTCTTTACCAAGTACAGAAAAGTTTCCCCTTATTCCAAGTCTACTGAGACTTTATATAATTAGTGGGTACTGGATTTTGCCAAATGTTCTTTCTGTATTTATTCACATGATTATGTGATTTTTCTTCTTCAGCTTGTTGAGTGGTGGATTTCATTAACTGATTTTTGAATGATTAACCAGCTTTGCATACATGGGACAAACCCCACTTTGTCATGGTGTGCCATTTTTTTATACATCGTTTAAGTTGATTTACTAATATTGTGTTGAGGATTTCTGCATATATATACATGAAAACATTATTCTAGAATTTTTTTGCTTTTAATGTCTTGGTCTGGTTCTGATATTAGGTAATGCTGACCTCATGCAATGAGTTAGAAAATTTTTCCTTTGCTTCTATTCTCTACAAGAAATTATATAAAATATATAACCTTAATAGTCTTTTAATTTCTTCTTTATTAACTGGCTCAATATTCACATATTTGTTTACTACTTCTCTCTCCCTCTTGGGAATGTTAGCTTAGCTTCATGATAATAGAATTATCTATTTTGTTTTTTTTACCTTTAGTACTAGTATAAATCTGATACATAGTAGGCATTCAAATATTTGTGGAAAATAAGTAAAAGGGGATATATCTTGTAAGTGCACTTATACATTTAAATATTAATGCATTTACTTGCTCAGTAAGTATTTACTCGCTCAGTAAGTATTTACTCATTATCTACCTATACCATTTTAAATGAGGTAGAAAATAGATTTTCAACTTTTTAAAATTCAGACTGGCAAAAGCAAGTTAAAATGTCATTGTTAATTAGTAACCTTGTGATTGTACAATACTTCTCCATAGTATTCCAGACCTTTATCAAATCATCCTAGACATATTTATTTACAAATGTTAAGAGATGAACTTCTAAAAACATTTTTTTTCTTAGTCACAGATGCATCTATATTGTAGCTAAACTTAAAATATTTACTACCTTTATTAGCCTGAGCTTTCCTTTTTTGCATTAATAAGAAGTTTTCATGACAGGGTTTTGCTACATTGGATAATTCAGATGCTCATTAAAGTATAGTGAGGATTTTGCTTAATCCACTGAATAGTACTTACAATTTAATGAACATTAATGAGCTTTGTGATTGTGCTGTGGAGCAAAACTCATATCTCATTAGGTGGACTCCCAAAATGCCTAAAGGTGAGCAGACACAGCTTTAGATATATAAGGTAATTTCATACTTAATTGGTTCTTTACTTGCCACACCACAGATACATATCCAGAACTACGGCTTGAAATGGCAAACATGTTGTTTGCTGTGACAAGTCAATGAAATGGTAGAATTCACAGAGAACTTCTGTGAGTAGTTTAAGGCCATCCCCTATTATGTTAATAAATTGTCATGTTATGACTTGATTCACAGAAAATAAAGTATAAGGGAGAGGAGTCAAATAACCCCTAATTTGAGCTGACTTTGTTTTATATTGTGTACAGAATATGGCATCGGAAGTACCTACATGTATATATCCAGATGTACATATCAATGGCATTGCTTGTTTTCATTAACTGAGTGCTTACGATGTGGCAGAAAATTTATGTATAATATTTTTCCTTCTAATAGAAACCCTGAAGGTTGAAATTATTATTTTCACTTTATGGATGAGGAAGCTGATGAATGAATTGTTTAAGCTACTTGCTACACTAGTTTGCTAGAGCTGTCATAACAAAATACCATAGACCGGGGGCTTAAACAGCAAAAGTGTATTTTCTCATAGTTTGGTAAGTTGAATATCTAAGAGCAAGGTGTGAACAGATTGTTTGCTCCTGAAGCCTCTGTCCTTGGCTTGTAGATGTCTCTCATTTTGCCATGTCTTCCCATGACCTACCCACTCTGTGCACATCCTTGCTGTCTCTTCCTCTCCTTATAGGAAAATGGTAATGCTAGATTAGCACTTCACTCTTATGGCTTTGTTTAACTTGGATTACCTATTCAAAAGATTTATCTTAAATGCAGTCATAGTAGTATGGAGTTTAGAATTCAACATACAAATTTTGGGAAAACAATTTAGTATGTAGTGGTTACTAAATATTACATTGGTAATAAGTGGCAGGTCAGTGATTCGAATTCAGATCTTTCTAACTACAAAGTCCAGGATCCTATTCTGTATATTCCAACTGTAAATCTGCATAGAATTCAGAATAATGTGCATTACTCTTAAAAGTATTTATATACTTGAAGAGTCAAAATGCAGCTCATTGTGTCATAATGAACAGAAAATTCCAGTTTATCTAATGATTTTTAATCTCTCAAATTACTCTCAAGAAAGATTTTATGCATGAAATAGAAAACTCAATTAGAAATATGCTGATCAATCCTAGTTATTAATTATACATGTATGTAGAACATTCATCCTCAGTAAGTTTTTGAAGATCTCTATTTTAGATTGGATTATGTAATATTGTTCCAAATATGTACACATTTTCAAAGATGACACTCTAGTTGATGTTGTCACTTGGTACAACTAAAACATAGAAAGTTTAGAGTAAAGTTACTTTATTATCAAAGGTTAATGTACTATGGCTCGTAAGAATATAGAAAACAGAATTTTTTTCAGAATTGTGTTACTTTCTCAGGGCAGGCTTATGGTGCATCTGATGTGATTGAAGTAGAAAAACAGCCTCTGGAAATTTTAGTTAGTGGACCCTGGCTGCATAACTCACTCTTGGTACTCTTGGTATAGCACCTGACCTATAGGAGACCCTGTAAATGGTTGTTGCATAAATGAGTTAATTAATAAATTGAATTTTATGATTTGCATGCTATCATCAGTTATATATGTGAAATTCCAAATCAAGTGTCTTAGAAGAAAACAAAGACAAAACAGAGTAAATATTGCACTATTCACTAGTAGTTTCCATGGCTTACCAATGGACTGAAAACACCAGAAAATAAATACATAGATGATAATCAGTTGTAAGAACAGCTATGTTGATTTATTATCCTTGCTGTATTGCCTGTTGCTAGTTTCAGCTCAAGGAGAGAGAAACTACAGTTAAAGGATTCTTATTCTGTCTCATGAACTCTTCCATGCATAATCTCTCTCATATCTTTTCCCAGAGTTCCAAGAGTTAGTAGTTGGAGAATGTGCAGCTTGATTTAGTGTGCCATTTTGTTGAAAGTAAGACTTCAGAGTAAAACAATACTTTTGTTCAAAGATAGTTTTATATTTATTCAATAAGTATGTATCAGACACTTTTCTTAGAAAAGAAGACATCTAGGACTAATGCAACCATATTCCTGCCCTTGTGGAGTGGCAAAAACAGATTTAAAAATACATAAGTAAATAAAATAGTATATATGCTGATGTCAATTACCATGAAAACAGAAGCCAAAGTGATCTTAGGACAGTGTAGCCATTTTTGAGAAATATTTGAGGAAAATGTTTGGGATTTGAGGGAATAATTTAAAGAATATCTGAAGGAAGGCCATTCTAGGCAGAGAGAACAGCTTCAATGGGTCTAAGGTGGAGACAGCAAGGAGGACACAGGGCCTGGAGCAAAGGAAGGAAAAATGAGTAAAAGTATCTACAGTGAGGTCATGCAGTCAGAGAGATTAAATTTATGGGAAATTATATTTGGCTTTTTGAAAACATATGATACTGAAATCTGATTCTATGAGTTAGCAAATGTTGGTTTCCAATTCTATTATGATTTCTTCAGGGTATTTACTATTCCTTGCTGTATTCCAGTGCATGACATTGCATCTGCTGAAGAGTACATGGCAGACAGAAACTTGTTGAAGAAAGGATCCATCATTTGGACACTGGTTATAAAATTTTTGTACCAAAAAAAAGTGTGATTTTTAAAACTGTTCATCTAAAATACCAAATTTTTATTTCTAAGTTTGTTTGGTACATTGTTTGTTCATGTCTTTGTTATTTGTATAGAAAATATATTAGAGATAGTATGGATAGAGCAATAGAGAAAAACATTCTCATGCAGCAACTCACAGAAATAGATTAAGAGAAAGAGAATAAAACACAGAATAGTAAATGAGGGAGGAAGGAGGCAGGGAAAGGAGTTTGTCAATTTGTGACTACATATTTCATTTTCCTTTGTGTCATTTAAAAAATCACAATCTGTTTTTGTTCATCTTTAGTTGGGTTTGTGAAAACCATGTAACTACAATCCAGTTTGTTTGGAAGCCTCAATTTTCACTCTCTATTTATCTCTCTATTTATTCTCTTAAAGAAAGAGAAAAATATCTTTGTCCATTACTAGAAGCATATCTAAATTTCATCATAACTGGGGGATAAAAGATGGTCAGCTAGGTACATATATGTACTTGGTAAATTGGAAAAGATTAGTCTGTATGTTAGTAAATATCATTTTTGTTAAAAAATAAGCATGTCTAGGAATCAATAGGAACTACTGTATAGGTGACCCTTAAGCAATATGGGTTTAAACTGAGGGGATCTACTAATATATAGATTTTTTTAGTAAGTATCTCTATTATTTTTAATCAGAGGTTGAGAGTTTATGAATGCAGAGAGCCAATTGTATGAATTGATCTATACCATTATATGTGGGGAAAATCTGTGAATTTTGGTGTATGTGAAGTTCTTGGAACCAATCTCTGTAAATACCAAGGGACATAGAAATTATGGAGGAGTCAAAAATTATGCTTAGATTTTCAGTTCCATAAGGGTTGGTGTATGTAACCTCTACATTATTCAAGAGTCAATTGCTTATGTATAGAAAAATAATAATGGTAAATTATTGAGCAAGTTTCACTCAACTTTGTAATATTAGATGATAAATTATGGAATAACTGGAAAAACTTTTCTTTTCTAAAAAAATATTTTATTTATTTATTTTTAGAGAGAGAGGAAGGGAGGGAGAAAGAGAGAGAGAGAAACATCAGTGTGTGGTTGCCTTTCACATGCCCTCAGCTAGGAAGTGAACTGGAGACCCTTTGGTTCAAAAGCCAGTACTCAATCACTGGCCAGAGCTAAGTATTCTTATTTTAAAATAGCAAGATAATTACTACAGCAATATTCTACTTAAAATGAATCCACCCTTGGCACACTTAAATTAGGAGTCTTTTTTCATTTTCTAAAAATATTCCCCTTTTCTCCTTTTAAATGCATATTTTAATGTTTGAAATCTCCATTAGCAGGAGATTCTGTGTTAGGTAAAGATGTCATCAATGTGGTTATATTCCCTATGCTCAAATTGTAAGGGTATTCCATGGACATTCAATATCCACTGGAAACTGATTCTGCGGACTTTGCTCAGCTAAATAAATGCATATAAATTGGGACATAGCAATGAAGGTAGCATCAGGTGGGAAAGTCATTATCACATTATAAGTACGGGATGAACTAAAACTATGAAGGCAGTCATTGTTTTGGTGAACAATATAATTTTTTTTTCTGTACCAGGCTGAAACAAATACTCCTCACGTAAAGCCCTATTGTATGCTGAATGTATTTCTATAAAACACCTTTAACATTTTGCTGCAGCTATTCTTCTTGTGTATTTATTTGTCTTTGAGGACAAGAACTGCATATCACTCTTTTGGTATATGTCAAATTCCAGAAACATCCCTTGTACACAGTGTACATCTCAACTAGTGTTTGTTCCATTAGTGAATTCACAGATGTAAACCACAGTGTAGTGATAGCCAGAGGGAAAGGGGGTGGGGGTAGGTGGAGGGAAGTAAAAGGGCGATAAAAGGGGACAGAAAAAGATTTTGCTTTGGTTGGTGCGTGTGCAATGCAGTGAATAGATGATGTTTTGTTGAGGTGTACCCTTCAAACTTGTATGGTTTTGTGAACCAATGTTACCCCAATAAATTTAATTAAAAGGAGAAAAACAGAAAAAGAAGTCCCTTTCTCTGTCCCACACAATTTAGCACATAATTGTACAAGGCACACAATATTAGACATAATTAATGTTGTAATACAAAAAGACAAACTCCAAAAGCTTGATGGTGTTATATACACACATGCACACATACCCATATCACATGCTCAAGTCATTTTCATAGGATTGAGTGCTGTTCCTTCACTCCTTATGGCAATGCTATATTGAGCATTTGGTCTCAAGGTCTCTGTGGTCAGAAACCAGGGAGATGCACAGTCCCCAGGGCTCCTAACAATCTTCAATTACTTCTGCTTCCATTTCTTTGAGAAGCACCGATGAAGAATTCCAGGCTGACTTCAGAGGACACTGAGAAGTGTAAAATATTGAATTGATATTTAGCAGCCACACTCTGGCCGGCATCACCTTTTCTCTCATAGTGTCAGAAGTGCTTTCCCAATTAGACTGCAAGTCAGGGATGAAATATCGGGTTGCCCCAAAAGTTTGGGGTTTTTTTTTTTGCTTTTTTCTGTAAGGTGGCTCTAGTAGTGCTGAGTTGTTTTTAACTTCATTTGAAACAATTTTGTTAAATTACATTGCGACAGCTGTCATATCATAGTAAGTTTAAAAAAATATCAAAATGGTGAATTTTTATGTAGCCTTTTTAGTATCGAAGATAGAAGAAAATGCACAACATTTTGGGCATGTAGTGCTTTATTATTTCAAGAAAGAAAAAATTCAACCAAAATGCAAGAAAAGAAAGATTTGTACAATGTATGGAAAAGGTGTTGTAAGTGATTGAATGTATCAAAAGTGGTTTGCAAAGTTTCGTACTGGAGATTTCTTGCTGGACAATGCTCCATGGTCAGGTGGACCAGTTTAAGTTGATAGAGATCAAATGGAGGCATAACAATCAACATTATACCACACAGGTAATAGCTGACATACTCAAAATATTCAAATCAATAAAGTTATTGGTGAAAATGAAAAAATATGCCTTTTATTTTATGGAAAACACTAAACAGACTTTTTGCCCCATCCAATATATCATCTTATTTTTATATTTCTTAGAGTAAGAAAATAAAAGTTGTGATATATACACAATGTGGCTGATATTTTGGAATTTATTCTATTAAAAAGTATTTTTTCCAAATCGTAGTGATCAAGTGATCATTATATAAACATCCATATTTGTTCATCTTTTTCATAAAAAATAAGTGGAGATATTGTAAATTTTTAAGTGGTTGATATCATTAAAACCATATAATTCCTTTCAGGGGTAGGAAAGAGTAGTTGTGAAGTTACCGTTAAAATATGAGCATCAGAAACACTTGAGATGATTTTCCAAATGTACATGCTGAGGCGCTCCCCTTGAAAAGTAATTTGTTTTGGGTGTGACTTAAGGGAATGTTTCTTTTTTAATTTATTTTAATTATTGCTCAAACGCCACTGTTTGAGAATACTTGTTAGGCCTTCTAAACTGTGAAGAACTAAACAGTTTCATAGCTGTTAGGAACCACTTTGACAGCTCCACCAAACTTTTGAAATGGAGAAAACATTGCAAAGAAATAGAAAGCATATCATCTTATCTATGTGAAAGGGTAAAATTTTATATTTCTGATGCCTTGGAATAATCATGACTTTGCTGTCTCTATATGAATATTCAAGAAAAATAACTTTATTCCTGTGTTCAGTTTTTAGTATGTTTCTGGGGACTGACAATTATTTTTTTTACATATAATACTTAGTATCGTTGGCCAGAAAATGTGAGCTAGGCTTGTTCCTGAATATAGAATTATAGCACCTGGCTCAGCCTCTCTGGTGGTTTTTATCTATCATAGCCTATGCAGTGGAGAAGTGATGTATGCCACTTTCACATCTGCATCATGAACAATACAAGCAAACAAAGAAACACCTTCATACTCCTTCCCCATCTGACTTGAAAGGAGATATATTAAAGCTGTATTAAATATAGGCACCTTATTAGTTGAAAATAAAAGTTTGCATTCCTGAATCATGGCTTGGAGAAATTTTCATGAAGAATATTTGTGTTCTGGAACATGAAGGAGAAGTAAAAATTTTAGAGCTGAGTCCTTGAGCTTTTAGAGTTTATTTGCTTCAGCATTTGGTATTATCTTAATTGTATCTTTAATATTAATCAGATGATTTTTACTTATTTTAGGTGATCACTAATAAATGTCATGTTTATAATCTTAAACCTAACCATTGAAAAAAGGTCTCCATATTTCTTCAAATAGCTGTCTCATGGTCTTTGTGGTATTAAATTTCATTAAGCTTCTATTTCTAGATTGTTTTTAGAAAGTACAAGTGTGTAGATATGCATTATCAAAATGGTACTGTATATTTAGTCACAGGTAATATATACACAGATGCTCACACATAACTGATTCTATTATTCACCATGTTTTAATTATAAAATAAGTCAGAGATACTTTATCAATTGTGCTTGAGTCAGATGTAAGCATGTGTATAAAACAGAAATCTTCACCTTTTTTATGGAACATACACATACATGCTCAGATAAAATTCACAAAGTTCTTACATTCCTAATGGTTGTGGCACAACCAGGATAGACCGCTGGTTGTACACATGTCTATAGCTAGAATTCCATTCATTTGCCTTTTTTCTCAAGAAAGAACAACAGTCAATCTGGCACTAAAACAATATCCTCTGAAATGTTCTAATCAGGTACGTCACCTACTTTGAATTTTTTTAAGTAAATTAATCAAAAGGCAGTTATCTTAACTGTGATTAATAACAAATTACTTGTGGCACTTTCTGTAATGAATTTCATTGTAAGAGTGACCCTGCCTCTGACCAAATTCCAATCTTGGCTCTGCCATCTACTTGCAATATAGTCTCTCAGAGCTCAGTAAGAGTTGGAATAACAATATTAAGGATTTGAGTGATAATCCATATATACTGATTTTGGGGGGATATCTGCTTTACATTAATCATTTAGAAACTGTTAGCTGTTGTATCGTTCAAGATCAGTACCAGAAATTAAAAGCAATATGACTATTTTAAGCAGAAGCATATTTAATACATGAGAATAGGTGTTTAGAAGCATTTTTAGAGGATTAAGGAAGCATGCTAAAGAGTAGGCTATAGAAATAATCTCATCTCAAAACCACAACTCAAAATAATGCATCCAGGTTGCTACTCATACTCCTCAGCATCCAGGTTGCTACTCATACTCCTCAGTCAGCCAGTTGTGGAGTCAGAAAGCCACTGTTGCCTCCATGAGTCCCAAGAACAAAGGGCTGTAGTTGTAATTGAAAGGTCTAAACACAGCCACTGCCATTACCATACTTCAACTCTCAGGAAGAGAGCCATTGGACACTGGAATGCTGCTACAGAAAAACTCAAAGTGTCTACCAATCTACTTGCAAAGAGCAAAAGTAAAAGTACAAGGAGTACTAATGTACTAGGGTCTATCCTAAATTCTGCTTTCCAAATCTCATGCACGTGCATGAAAATGGTACACCTTAATTTGAATGTATAACCCTAGAAGTAAGGGTGTATGAGAAATTTAGTTACTTGTTTTTCATTCCAATAACCAAGATATCATATTGGCAAAGATGAGTGCCAAATCGCAGATTTTATAGTTATCATCATGTTTAGTATAGACATTGCTATTCTGTGCTATTTTTCTGAAGAGTGTATCATCACCATTATGTGAAGTATCCTCATTAGCAGTAATCAGTATCTGCGCCACATAAAATAACCTGATAGTCCCTAGGATATACAAATACACCTAACACAGCACTCACCCTTAGAAGACTTACAATAATATGAATGTGTTATTTATATAACATAATTAAATGAATATATGTTATGTATATAAAAAATAAATATCTAAAATAAATTTTACCAACTGCTAAGTGTATGCTTAACAGGTCACTATACCTATTGACAAACATCTTCTCAAATAGGGTTTGTTTTGGTATTAGACCATTTCTCTAAGATGTTTGGTAACTCTACACAGGAATTTATTGCTTAACAATAGGAGATTGCTTTTAATTTTTGATGAGAAATAAGTATGAATTTATTGCTTGTGACTACAACCTTTAAATTAAAAACAAAACAAACAAAACAGCATCAACCTTAAGTGTAGCAACTGCCACTGATAAGAGTCACAGAGATAGAAGGCTTGTGAATAGTACTTTAAAAATCCTCTATTTTATTCTTCTCTAAATCACTCTTGGTTTTCATTATCTTTCTTTCCTGGGACATTCACTATTTCTTATCCTGACAAACAGCAAGAGAAATGATCTAAGTTCGTGAAAACTTGTATTAATGACAAAAGAGGACATGCTGTTAAACTAATGGAGACACAAGTCAAACACCACATTAGACAGGCTCTCTCTGCTCAAGGTCAATGTGTGCAAATATAATCAACTTGCACTGAAATTAGCTATTGTACTTAAGAAAGAGTAACCATAATTTTAAGCATATTATTTGTCTATATTGAAAAACACATTACTTTGTTTTGATAGACATTGTTGTAAGTCCTACCATATAACTCAGTCATATTTGTTCACACAAGAGAAAGAATATCTCCCTGCATTCTGGGGATAGAATTATGAATTTTATCATGATGAGCAAGATCCTGAATGTGCAATTTCTCTCTAACAATAGGGCCAGAAGAGTTTTCCAACATGGTAATGTTCATATGAGTAGGAATAAAGAGTGGATGAAAGAAGGAGGTAATTGTTAGTCCCTTCATTTTTTGTTGGTGTCAAACATATGTCACAGGAATTAAAAATAAAAATATAAGTGCTATGTTTCTCATTGCCTACTTGCTACTGAGAAGCAGACTAATATTTGTAAAATAATCTACATTAATATAAATATAAATGATAATGCACTTGATTAGTGCATATAAAATTTACAAAAGAAGAGATTATAATGTTTCAAATACAAATATTAAAGTCTTTAACAGGATAATTTTAAAGAATTTTTAAAGATTTTGTTTATTTATTTTTAGGAAGAGGGGAAGGGAAGGAGAAAGAGAGGGAGACAAACATCAATGTGTGGTGACCTCTTGCATGCCCCCCACTGGGGACATGAACCACAACCCAGGCATGTGCTCTGACTGGGAATAGAACCCATGATCCTTTGGTTTGCAAGCCTGTGCTCAATCCACTGAGCCACACCAGCAGAGCAACAGGATAATTTAATTATATTCCTAATGAGAAGATGAAAAGTATGTCATTGATGGGAAGGTAAAAAATGTATGTGAAGTTTAAACATCTAGATTTCTGAAATAAAGGTAATGAAATAAATAAAAACAGCAGATCTACATTTCTTTCCATAACCCTATTAAAATGAGAATTTTTTAAAAAGAATTAAATACATATGCATATTAGAGAGAATAATAAAGGAGGCAACAGCAATGAAATTCTTAGAAGTAAGAAAAGAGATGGTTGAGTAAAAACTTAAATCAAGAACACTCATAGCTAATATGTAGAAAAGGAAATTAAGAGGCAAACCTGATTTTGATTGAAGATTCCCTAAAATACTCAAGAACTATCAGTATAAGATACCTTCACAAGCAGCATGAAGTTGGAACTCAGAGCCTTAGATTTGTGTTTTATGAAGTAACAAGAATTAATAAAACAGATGATGTATACAAGTTATATGAACATAAATGTTTAGTTTTAAAAAATAAAATACTTTGACCAAATAATGTATTACTAATTATTAATCACTAATTATTAATTAATGATTTTTAAAATCAATCCCAGTTAGTCTCTAAAAAGAAAATGGGAAAAATAAAAAGGAAAATATGAAAAAAAACTTAAGAACCCTGGCCCTGTGTCTCGGTTTTGAAAGGCTGTAGGTACGGTCCCCAGTCAGGGTGCATATGGGAGGCAGCCAATCCATATTTCTCTACCTCTCTCTCTCTCTCTCCATTCTCTCTCTGAAATCAATAAACATGTCCAAAGATGAGGATTTAAAAAAAGTTAATAGCTATGAAAGATGGGAATTAAAGTGCCACCCAATATCATAATAGGCTAATAGAAGCCCCAAGGAGAAAATATTAAAATGTAAGAAATAAATTCTTTAAAGAAAGAGCAAAAATCATTTTAGCAAAATAAAAGGATAAAAAAAAATCAGATCAAAGGACCCATGGAACATTGTAATAAAGAAAGAAAAATATTTTCAAAGTTTTCAGAGAGAAAGAAGATAACATTTACAAAATAATCAGTATTTAATTGATATCAGATGTATCAAGAGCAATAGTAGGACAAAAAAAAAACAAAGTAGTAGACTTTTTAATGAATGAGAGAAAATAACTGGTTTTAGTATTTCATATCCAGTCAAACTGGTACTTAATTAAGACAGCAATACAAAATACAAATAATATTCTCAAACCACAATACCTTGAATTTTACCCTCACAAAAACACAATAAAACAATTTTAAAAAGTACTTAGAAAAAATATATATACAAAAGATGCTAAAGAGATATGTGAGTAGAATATAATAACATAATTTGTAAAACCTGTTACTAAAGCAAAACAAAACTAACAAAGCCCCCTCCCTTGGGAAAAATAAAAACAAAATATTCCACAAAAAAGGGAGGATGAACATATATACATGGTAATCCCAAATTAAACTTCTACATACATCTGTATGATAGGACTGGTCAGGAGAGACTCTAAATGGGGAGAAGGTATGAATGTGGAAGAAATTGGTAGTAGTCAATATGTGTGCCTATGAACACCTATTTGACTTCGTGTTTCTCTGAAAATGTTAAACTTATTGAAACAAATTTAATATTAACAACTGATTATTCAGCATTCACAAAATAAAATGTTATAAAGCATTTTACCTAATTAAAACTTCAAAATATATATATTTTTAAAAGTTTTGCAATAATTATCCTTCTGAAGTTATTAGAGCTTAAAAGTGCCCCAAAACATTTTTTGAGTGTGTGTGTGATTAGTAATCTGGATAGTCCTAATGGAATTGAAAAGGAAAGGATATATGGAAAAGAAAACTGACAATTGTGAGTAAAATCAGGGTCATAAAAATACATTTCAATTAATGTTTTCATATCATATACAAGTATATGCACACAGAATCACACACTTCTGCATGTATGTATTACTCATGATTAGGTGTAATGTCAGCTTGTAAGTAAAACCAGATTATTCAATGTTTCCTTTGCTTCTGATGATATTCAGTGAAATGGGGAAAATGATAGGAAACAGCAATCAGAATCAGTTTGGAAATAGGAGAGATGACCTTCTTCAGCAAATTTAGATTGAATGTGTTTTGGAGTTGGTTATCAGTGTGTGTGTGTATCGGTGTGTCTCTGTGTGTGGTTAAAACAGTGTGTGTGTGTGCGTGTGAAAGTATGTATCTGTAATTTTGCCCTCTACAAACATTAAAGTTCACTATTAAAATCTCTGCTTTGGAGTTACAGATTGCTTTTTGTAATAAACTCATTCACTGAGGGGGGCCTTGACATGTGTTTAAAAACATTTTTAAGAAAAGCTAAAAACAGGTATTTTGAAAGAAAATATTTTCACTGTGCTTTTCAACTAGTCTGCAACAGAGCAGTTCAACACAGCTTCTCATGACTTTTCCCAGATTTTAAAAGACAGGGCTGAGCTTTCCCAGAGTTCTCCTTTGTACTTGAGAAAATAATGAATCAATCAATTAAAAACACCTCATTTACACTGAGAAATGCTCCCTCTATTCCCACTTTGCTGAGTGTTTTTATCATAAATGGGTGCTGTACCTTATCAAATGCTTTTTCTGCATCTATTGATATGATCACATGATTTTTGTCCCTCATTTTGTTTATGTGATGTATTACATTTATTGATTTGCAAGTATTATACCACCTTTGCATCCCTGAGATGAATCCCACTTGGGCATGGTGTATAATCTTTTTAATGTATTGCTGGATGTGGTTTGCCAATATTTTGTTAAGGATTTTAGTATCTATGTTCATCAGCAATATTGGCCTGTAATTTTCTTTCTTTGTTGTGTCTTTATCTGGTTTTGAGTTTAGGATGATGCTGACTTCATAAATTGAGTTTCATAGTCTTCCATCTTCTTGGATTTTTTAGAATAGTCTGTGAAGGATAGGGGTTAACTCTTCCTTAAATGCTTGTAAAATTCTCCTCTGAAACCATCTGGTCCAGGGCTTTTGTGTGTCAGGAGTTTTTTTATTACTGCTTCAATTTCATCTGCTGTTATTGGACTGTTCAGGCTTTCTGCTTCTTCATTCAGTTTTGGAAGATTATATTTTTCTAGAAATTTGTCCATTTCACTAGGTTTTCAAATTTCTGGGCATAAAGTTCTTCATTGCAATTTCTTACAATCCTTTGTATTTCTGTGGTATCAGTTGTAATCTCTACTCTTTCATTTCTGATTGTGTTTATTTGGGTCCTCTCTCTTTTTTTCTTGATGAGTTTGCTTAAAGGCTTGTCAATTTCTTTTATCTTTTGAAAGAACCAGCTCCTGGATTTATTGAAATTAAACATTGGATTTATTGAAATTAAGAACATACTGATAGCAACCAGAAAGGAGGTAGGAGGGGATTACGGTGGGCAAAGGAGGAAGTGTTGTCAGGAACATGTACCTAGGACACATGTACAAAACCAAAGAGTGGTAGGATCAAGGGTGGGGAGTGGGAATGGCTGGGGTAGAGGAGAATGGTGGGGTTAAAATGGAGACCACTGTACTTGAACAATTAAATAAAAATAAATAAATACATAAGTAAAATTACTCAAATACAATCTGTAAAATACAATTCTTTATTCTACAATCAACAGTGCTGATCAATAAGTGAGCTCTCTTTTTTGGGGGGCTTCATTAAAAACTATGTTTTTCATGGAAAAGAAAGTAAAGGAATAAAAAGAAATCCAAAATCACAGTGGAAATGTGTAACTTTTCTACAGCAGGAGAGAAGTTAACTGTGCAAACAGGTTATTTAAATGACTGAAATGCATTTTCAGTCATTTAAATGATTGAAATGCAACTGTGCCCCTTGGATGAAGTGATGGTTATTTATTTAGCAGGTTTACCCCTGACATGGACCTCCTGGGTGAGCACTAAAAAAATTTAGATTGTTATGACACGCTCTTTATTAACACCAAAGTGATAATTTCACATCAGTGGTCAAGTCTAGAACAAAACACAAGAATAACATTTAGTTACAATGCAATGTTCAGACCTTGGCCAGCATAATAAAAATAAGGTCACAGGATGCATTTAATTTGCATACTATTTTATTAACATTTACATTGACGAAGCAAATAGAGGCCACATATGGATCCCAGAAGAAGTCGCCGCCCCTGTATAAAAGGTTTTTGACCTAATTTACCCAGACCCAGGAATCAGGACAAAGAGGAATATGAACACATGCATCTTGGCTACATTCCAATGGTGTAATTACTTTCTGCTTACATAAAAGTCTTCCTGCCATTCACACTTGAGAAATTATTTTTTTCCCTCTCTTCCCAAATTCTGTGGTTCTCTGGAGTGGCTATCACAATGGACCCAACAGGTGCCCACATTTCAGCTCTGGGTGAGTGATCACCGTATACAAAACTAGTGAGGCATTTGGACATCCTTCTGTGTGAAAGGCAGGCCACACACGGAAAGTGGTGTTCATCTCCCTTGGGAGGCTCAGGTAACATGACATGCCGACACGTATTATTGGTAAGGCAGCCTGTGAACTCAATCTGTTCTCAAGACTTGGTTCTACTCTGAGAGGCAGCTTTAAAGTGTACCTCTGATTGTGCAAGTGCCACATAATACCAATACTCGGGACCTCAAATGCACCTTTCCTCTGCAGTTTTGGGTGTAGGAGGAGTTGATTGAAGTGCTGTCAGCAGTGAATAGCCAACTATTTTAAACTACTAAAAACCTGTGGTGCCAAGGGAGCTTACAGTAAATATATGAAAATACATCCCACAGATATTAAAAATGAAACAATAATAGAAGTCATTCAAAGTATTAGTATAACATCAGGTTTTTATGCTGGTGTTGTGAGTCCAAGTCCAGTTGAATTTGGGCAATGCGGCTTAATGTTGCATTGTATTTACAAGGCTATCTCTGTTAGGATAGTGATTTACCATCTATCCAATCTACAACTTACCACAAGCATGATAAAATGTATTCAGCTTCTCAAGGCCTCAGTTTCTTTGCCCAAAAGTACTTCAGAGGGTTTGTTGTAATAATTAAATGAGAGATATTTACTGACTGTAGGTATCATAAGTGCTCAATATATGATATATAGCAACATTAATTATAATTATTGAAATTAATGTTACAATTTCTATTTTTAAAAGAATTAGATGTACAGATGGCATCCATATACACTTAAAATATGAAAAGATACTTAGAATCACAAAAAGAAGTGGGAAATAATATCAGGAACTCAGGACTGAGAGTTAAATTTTTTTCCATAAATTACTTTATTGCTGTTTGATTACAGTTGTCTGCATTTTCCCCTCCACCACTCCCCGCAACCCCAGCCAAACCCACCTCCCTCCCTTGCTTTCACCCTCCCCCTTGGTTTTGTCCATGTGTCCTTTATAGTAGTTCCTGAAAACCCTTCTCGCCACTGTCCCCTCCCCCTTCCCCTCTGGCTACTGTTAGATTGTCCTTAATTTCAATACCTCTGGTTATATTTTGTTTGCTTTTTTCTTTTGTTAATTAAGTTCCAGTTAAAGGTAAGATCATATGGTATTTGTCCCTCACCTCCTGGCTTATTTAACTTAGCATAATGCTCTCCAGTTCCATCCATGCTGTCGCAAAGGATATAAGTTCCTTCTTTCTCCCTGCTGTGTAGAATTCCACTGTGTAAATGTACCATAGTTTTTTGATCTACTCATTTGCTGTTGGGCACTTAGGTTGCTTCCAGCAATTGGCTATTGTAAATTGTGCTGCTATGAACATTGGGGTGTATAGGTTCTTTTGGATCAGTGTTTCAGGGTTCTTAGGGTATAGTCCCAGTAGTGCAATTGCAGGGTCAAAAGGCAGTTTCATTTTTAGTTTTCTGAGGAAATTTCATACTGTTTTCCACAGTGGCTGCACCAGTCTACATTCCCACCAACAGTGCACAACCTCTCCACAACCTTTTCTCCACAACCTCTCCAACACTTGTTTGTTGATTTGTTTATGATGGCCATTCTGACCGGTGTGAGGTGGTATCTAATTGCACTTTTAATTTGCATCTCTCTGATGGCTAGTGAAGCTAAGCATCTTTTCACGTGTCTCTGGGCCCTCTGTATGCCCTTTTTGGAGAAGTGTCTGTTCAAGTCTTTTGTCCATTTTTAATTATTTTGGGGTTTTTTTGTCTTCCTGGAGTGGAGTTGTGTGAGTTCTTTATATATTTTAGAGAGCAAGGGACATAAAGGAAAGAATAAACAAATGGGACCTCATCAAAATAAAAAGCTTCTACATGGCTAAAGAAAACAACATTAAAGTGAAAAGAGAACCAACTATATGGGATAACATATTTGCCAATGATACCTCTGACAAGGGTTTGAGAGTTAAATTTGAATTTGAATTTTTAAGCAACAAATGCTAAGAAATGTGAAAACATAGAAGACACATGAAAGCAGAAAAAGTTTAGATAATTTTCATTGTTTGATAAAATAAATTTGTCAGATAGTTAATAAAAACAAACATTTGGTAACACTAAGTGGTACATAGTCTTTAAGTTATTTGGTTTAATAAATTCCAAAATGTTTAGCATCTTTAATGCAACTGTTCTCTAGTACCTATTAGGAGATTTTGACTCCAGGAGTCCGACTCTGTCCAAAGGTTCTGTACCAGTGCCGTTCAATGCGGATATAATGAACACTGTCACATAAGTCATTTTAAATCTTCTAGAAGCCATGTTAAGAAAGATAAAAATGAACAAGTAAAATAAATATTATAATATATTTTATTTCATCAATTGTATTTAAAATAGTAATATCTCCACATGTAATCAATATAAAAGTTATTAATAACATATTTTTTATATTTTCCATAGCAAATCTTTAAAATCTATTGTGTATTTTACATTTACAATGCATCTTCATTTGTACTAGCCACACTTTAAGTTCTTAATTATATTGTGTACTGTGATTCTGGGTTAACTATCACTTCCATGTTGGATACCATGGCTCAGAATTAACTCTACATGGACATACATGATATTTATTAATGTAGAAAAGTAAACACAAAAAAGGACATACAGGCATGTCTATGTTTATACACATTCTTATGATGATGTGATCATTCATTGCTATGTCCAAACTTACTTTAGTTTTCCATTTATTCTTATATTTAACAAATATATGAATATGTATTATATTTTTGAATATGCAAAACATGTTTAGCCTTTCCATAGTAAGAGGATTGTTAAATAGTCAAACCGTTAGCCTCAAACAATGCAGAAAGTGTTCTAGTTACTGAGGAAAAAACTATGCAAAATAAAATCCTTTCTTTTGGATTCAAGGAAAGGAGACAGACACTAAAAATATATATATAATTACATGTTTTAGGAGATGATGTCAAATAAGAACTTTGGATTTTTCTGAGAGAGCTGGGAGGTCAAAGAAAGGATATGATCAGAGAAATGACATGATGCCATTTAGATTTTGAAAGTCCATGTCAGGTTGTACTTTCCTTCGGAAAAGAGATGCAGTAGAGGAAGAGTGCAAGCAGTGACAGCACAGATAAGGGACTATGGCATCTTGGCCCAGACTGGTAAAGACAGTAAATCCTGTTGGTGAAAAACAAAATCATATATACTAAATACATAAAGACAATGGCTTTGTTCTGCTTCCAACTGAAACCATTATTGTATGAACTGTTCTACTAGCAGGTCAAGCCTATTCGTATTTTGCAAATTTAGTTTCCTATGTGATATTAAGTGCAAATTTCAAAACTGAATTGAATACAAATTATTCTTTTATGCCTTTGACATGCAGTGTACTCTGACAGAATAAAACAAAAATATTTAAGTGTCCCCTGTCTCCTTTCCAGCTCCCTGTCCAGTGGCTCCTGGTATGACAGACAGTCACCCACACGCGTTTATACAGAAGCAGCCAGACAGTGGTACATGTTATCTGAAAGGGCAAGTCGAATTCAAAAGAAGAAGTAAGCAAGAAAAAGATTAAATTAAGGTAATTTATTCATGTAACTGTCTATTCTGCACGAGTAAATGACTATTCATGTATCATGTCTCTGCACATGTAAATGACCACTTACTGTGCCAGGGACTATGATGTGTGTTGGTTAGTCAGAGATGACTAAAATTATAGAGTTTGGGAATGGTTCATGCACAAAGATTCTACCTGTGAGGGCTTACCTGGAGTATAACATCATGGAGTTGTGAAGGCTGCTTGGAATATTTACCCAGGACAGTTACAGGTAGCATAGTTACAAAAGGATTATAAAACATGGTTGCAGAAGGCAGCAAATGTCACAGATCCTGAGGAGAAGTACCAGGTGCTAGGTCCAAGAAACAAGGTGGGACTCAAAGTCGGGAGCCATGTAGATCAGAAACTGATATAAAACAGAATATGAGGTAGGTGGCTTAGAGCAAGAAGATTAATACAAAGACCATGAGCTTGAGTCTCAAACAGAGAAAATGATGGGTATATGAATCAAGTATGAGCTTGAAGGTTTGAAAAAGCTGGCTCCCCCGGAAGACTGTGTGTTTGGAGTATAACCGAAATTAACAATGTAGAAAGACACTAACAGATGGATTCGGATAGAAAGGATTTCCTTTGTGAAATAAAATGTGAACAGTGGCATGTATGTTGAAGATTGTAGGACATCACCAGGGAGTAGGAAGTATTCAGCATATGAGTAACATGTTCAGTATTTGAAAGAAGAAAGGCAAAGTAGAACTGAGCCAAAACCACACTATGAAGAGTTTTGTTTATTTATTTGTATTTATTTATTTTAATTAAATTTATTGGGGTGATATCAGTTAATAAGATTATATAGGTTTCAAATGTACATTTCTATGGTGTGTTTTAAATGTCAGCATCTATGTAATTTATTCAATGTGTTTTAGTAAACATTCCAATAAAGGTTTTGTTAAAAGTATGAGTTCCATGATACAAATTATCATTTAGAAATATAGATAGCTCAGGGTTCAGTATATGAGACACATCAGAGGGAAGATTCAGGAAGATTGGGTCCAGGAGAAAATGCAAGAATGAGATAATTAAGTACAGGACCAGGGTCAGGAATGGAAAAGAGAAAATATGCAAAAAATAAATAAATAAAAGCAGAGTTGGTATTAGTTAACATAGTCAGGGCACTGTTAGTTGTATAATTTCTACGTGGCCATGCCCTCTAAACTTCTCCTAATTTATATAAGTGAAAGAGATCACATTTGATAAAAATTATTGGCCTTAAGGAATATGTTTTATAACAGAGGAAACATAGCAAATGTCTTTAGAAAGAAGGGACTTAAGAATAAAAAAGTATGTTGAGATACAGGCTCTCCTTTACCCATCTATTCCGTAATTTCTATTTTCCTACCTTAGCACTGACCATGTGATATTCATTCATTTACTGTATTTTGCTTTGTATAATGCACATGTCTGTTTCTGGTCCAAACTTTCAGGAAAAAATCTTTTTAAATTTTTAACTCAATTTTTTATTTATATGTAAAACTGATTATTGTATTCCAGGGTGTTATTTTCCATACAGATATAATTATGCTTTCTAGAGTTATACTTTTAATGCATAAGCATAAATAAAAGAATTAGAAACATGTATACAGATACAGAATTAGTACTACCCATGTATAATGTTCATCCTCATTTTTCCCTCAAAATTCTGGGCAAAAGAGTATGGATTATATGCAGGAAAATACTAGTACTTTAGAAATATTTGTTGAGGTTATACTTTTGCCAATAATTGTATTGGACACTTGACCACATAGCCTTCTAAACACTCTGCTTAGACACACTTGATGAAATTTAGTTGAGAACTATGAGAGTAATAAAATGCTTCCAGATTAGGGCATGGATACCTAATTCAGATAGATTAGGTGTCAAAGAGATCTCAGGAGATAGAAGACATCTGAACTGGAGATTGCACTGATATAGTAATATTGGAGTTTATAGGAACTTTGAGTCAGGTTTCGGACAGTGCATGTATGGTTCGACTCAAGATTCAGAGACAAAACTCCCTAGAAAACTTTTCTAGGTGACCGTAGGGTGAGAAGATACCACAGCTTCTGTGGGGATGGAACAAAGAGACCTACCAACTAATTTTAAGAAATTAATTAATAACTCTAGGGCTAGGCAGGGAAAACATACAATGAGCCAGGAGGATCTTATAGTACCAGAAAGTAAGTATGTGTTCAAAGTACAAAAGGATGGGACATGTCACAGGGACACAGGGAGACAAACTGAAAGAGCTCCCAAAGGCCAAAGCTGGAACAATTTCAGCCATAGAATAAATGGCAAATAAATAACACCGTATTAGATTATAACCCAAAGTAATGTATATGTATAAAATACATATAAATACATAAATTGATGATGATATAAGTAAAGGACTGAATAAATGGAGATGAGAGTAATCTTTCTTATAGAAGAATCCCATTATATATATATATATATATATATATATATATATATATATATATACTCCTCCCTTTTGCAGTAGTTATAAGCTCCTTAGTTATACAGTTTGATTTTTTACTGAGAACAATGTGATGGATTTCCTAAAGGCTGAAACTTGTTACCCCTGCTAAGTTTAAATGCCCACGCCCTCCCTGAGCTGACAGCCTCATACAATTTTGGTTTATACAAATGCCACTTATTGTGCTGGTGGCTGCAAGAAACAAATTGATCCAAATGAAGTGTTTTGTTTTGTTTTGTTTTGTTTAAGAAAGATCTACTGTAAAATTTTTCCACGGAGAGGAGAACAACCAGTAGTTTTGTGTCTTCCATTGATTTCTATAGAAAAAGAAAAATGTACTTAATAGTTCGTTTGCAAAGATGTGTTCACTATTATTTCATCTTCTGACTTTGGGAGGATGAAAGAAATGAATCTTGTGGGACATGGAAGTGAGAAAACTTTCTTTCCACTCTGGCCACTTCAAACACGAATCATGACCTGAATAGAGAGACTCATTTTTCTTAAGAAACTTATAAGTATCATTTCCCTTTTGTTCTTGAAGAACTATAGGGAAGAGTTATCACAAACATTGAAAAGAACAATAAAGCAGCACAAACTTATTGAACAACTGCTTTTTCAAGGTAATTTACTAGATACCAGTAGGTCTTGGGGGTGGAGGATAATGTATGTTTCTAGTATTATATTATACATTTTAGAAAAAAGAAGTCTTGACAAGTTTTATGAAAACCAGTGTTCTTTTTGAAATTTACACAGAAATAGTTAAATTGGTTGAGAAAAGAGGTTAAGAATGAATGTGACATATGATCATAAATGTCTATTTTGGCTGTGAGGAGTCATCTTATGTCCCTTAACTGTTAAAGCAGCCACATACAGCCTAGCATTAGGAAGTGTTGCTCTTACTGATAGGAACTTTGAGGAACTTACTTCTAATGAAAATTGATTTTAGAAAGAAACATGTAGTTACCTTAGTTTGAGAAACACACTATATAGCAAGACAGCTCAGCAATCAAGACAAAAACGTGGTCTGAAAATTCTGATGTGACATCAAAACAATTCAATTTTGCAGACAATAATTAATGGAAAAAGTATCACATAAAAATAAATAAAGCAAATCTCTGTTTTAAATATGATTGAATGAAAGAAGACAAAATGTTGAAAAGATTAAAAGTCACAAAAAGTCTCCAGAAGTGTTAAATTACTAGTAATCTTCACAAGATAATTTATTCCTTAATTGTTTAATTAAAAATACAAACAAACATAATTAAGCATTTCAGATTATTCTGAAATTCCACATAACCTGGTAAACAAAACTTCTTTGGATAAATAGACATAATTATTCTGAATGCTGGCAACATGTGTAAGGAGCAAGACAGCTAAATGAAATAAGCTTAGCTAAATTGTAGTGGTCAAACGCAAAGAAGTTTATCCGCAGAGAAAAAGAAATTGAGCTTATCATCGGTCTTAAAAATATTGCAACTTTTGCAAATGTCATTGCTCATATTTTTATCAGAACTTCTAAGACCTTACTTAGAAATACTCTTACTTACTTACATAGAGATACTCTTTCCATGGCAAAATCCTTAACACTCTGGCTTTTTAATGGTTTTCTAAATTCCTCTTGCCTGTTCTGCTTTAGATTTGCAATGTTCATTCATTTGATATTTTTCTATTTTCACCCTGAAATTATATTGGCTACCTATTGTGTTTTCTGCCTACCAACATAGATGAAGAGAGATGCTCATCTCTGATACAAAAATCTTATCCCAGCTAGGAAAAATGTAATGGAATATCTGTATTTTAAATGATTGTTTGGATGTTGTGATGCTACAGGATGTATTCAAAGTTTCTTTTAAGTAGTTGATGATTTAATACTTGAATAATCAAGTGATGAGTTGGGTTGTATCAGTGGCCATTTTTGCTCTTGGCTGCTTAGCCTAGGACAGAGCTTTTTCTAAAAAACAGTGAATATTATTCTCTATAAGAAAGAAAGGAGGATGGAAAACCAAACTTGCATAGGAATCAGTTAATAGTAGAGACTTAAAGCTAGGTAGACAGAGCGCGGAATTCCAGTTCTACTTACTAGTTGTATGGATTTGGTTAACTTCCACATGAAATTGACAATGAAGGAGGCTTGGGAGTTTTGATGGATTCTCTTTAAACAAAATCTCATCAAGTTAACTAACATGAAAACAAAGATCCTATCCTAATGCAAACGACTGACCAGAAGTACAGGCCTTTCCTATCATATTGGAGAAACGACATCAGATATGTTACCTCTCAAAACATTCTAAAAATCCTCTTAGACTGTGACTACCCTTTTGACAAAAGTTCTGCTCTTTATGGCTGCTCTTACGTTTATGCTGCTCTACGTTTATACTGCCCTCACATTTATGCTGCTCTCACATTTACGGCCACTCTCATAACTCTCTTGGTTTCCCTCAATGCAGCTGCTGCTCTCTCCTCTCCAACTCTCCGAATTCCTGCTTTGCTCACTCATCCATGTCCCTCCAATCTCAAGCAAAACAATTTGTTGTCTTTTAACTTCCCCAATTCTACTAGTCAGACTTACCTCAGCATTCATCTCAACAAAAAAAAAAAGAGCTGAATAAAGCATCTTGTGAGGCATGTTGAAGAAGCAAAAGAATCATCCTACTTAGGAAACAGAATGGGGTGATATAAATAAATGCTTATGTATTTTTGTATTGTTATATTTAATTTCTCTTAATTTTAGTTATTTGATTTGTAATGATAATAATAGAACAGTATATACCCTCTAAGACTGCTATTAGGATTTTAATAGTATTATGCATATAAAACTGTATAATCACAAAGAAGGAATAAAAATATTAGCTTTCTAATATCTTGGTCAAAGCTCTAATGGATTTACTAGACACTTTTTGTTCTTTAAATAATGTCTTTACTTTGCCCACTAAGTCATTCCACTGACAAATTTTATGAACTTTGTGGGAGTTGTGTTCATTCTTTGCCTAGAGCTTACTTCCATTTTTTTGAGGTTTTTGATTATTAATTGAAGAATACCTGGAAATTTAGCCCAGATGGTCTTCTAAGCACTTTCTAAACAAAATCCTCAATTTTTTTGAATAATAAAATGCACTTATATCTCCTTCTTACAATATGAATTTTCTTACAATTAAAATAATTATTTTGACACAAAGTAAAAACCTCAAACACAAATCCCTCCTTTTGTAAGATACATGAATTTTGATATTCTTAACTATGAGATCCTGGGGGAGATTTTTAATCTCTCAGAGTTAACACATTGAATCATAATTTTCTGTCTTAGATTGCCCTGAAACCTGTGCATATCGAAGTTGGGTATATGGAGAAATGCTTCCATCTATAGATTGCTGGCATGCTTCATTATACAATGTATTTCAAAATACTAACCTTGATTGTGTGTCTAAAACATCCTAATTTCAAGGCATTTCTGTCATTTAAGTAAAAATGGTCAACTCGGTAAATTTCTGTAGACTCATTGACCATAGTTTCAGATCTTTTGATAAGTTGAACAATGATTAAGTGCAGTAAAATACATGGAAAATCCCAGAATTAGCAATACCTTCTCTACATTGCACATGTGAATAGGTAGTATACAAGAATAGTTACATATTTCTCTTTTCCGTTTCAGAAGACAGATTTACTCTAATTTCATGGCTTGTATAGCTTGATGATTGTGCTATACAGGTGATATATTTGATAATACTGCAAATAAAGTTTCTCTACTTGAATAGCTGAAATGAAATATAATTTCCTTCAAAATGAAAAAAACTAAATGTATCTTTCAATTCTAATTGCTAAAGGACTTTAATAAGACTTGGAATCTTTTATCCATATGTTTTAAGAGTGAGACTCAAGGTAGAAACTTTCTATAGCCCAATATCTGATTAAAAACATTTTCTGATTGTAGATCTAATAGATGTATATACAGTCTGTCCAGAAGGTATCCATCCATGCAATATGAAAAGTAGACACATTTCTTGAAAAAAGATACAAGATATAAGAAACATTGTGCATAGGATAATGATGCCTCAGTCTCCTTCAGAGTAGGCACCTTGGGAACTCACACAGGTCTCCCAATAGCCATCAGCCGCCCTATTGTATTTTCCTAAATCTTGTCAATGGTCTGAAATTTCTTCCCTTTCAAAGGTGATTTTAGTTTTGGGAAAAGCTGGAAGTCACAGGGTGCCAAATCTGATCTGTAGGGGGCTGAGTCACCTGGGTGATTTGATGCTTTGCTAAAATAGTTACATGAGAAGGTACGCTTGAGAGGGCGCCTTGTTGTGATGAAGCTGCCAATCACCAGTTGCCCATAGCTATGGCCTTCTGAGTCATCCAAATAGTTTCTGAAGAGGAATATTCACGCTTAAAGCAAAATTAACTAATTTCACTCAGCTCTATTCACTCAGTCATTTTGAATGTGATGGCCATATGGCCACACAGTACCCACACTCACTTGATAGTCTCTACCACCCACACTGGCTAGCACAGTGAAGTCATCATTGTTCATGTGTGTGCATTCCAGTCCATTCTACTTGGTTGTTAAGTTACATCAATATCACACAAACCGTTCTTGTTAAATTAGTAAGGGCTGGAGTTTTTCCAGACAGACTTTGTGTGTGTGTGTGTATGTGTGTGTGTGTATCACACACATATATGAATGTGCATGCATGTATATTTAGACACACATATATGCATGTTTACATATTTATATACATAGTTACATATAAACATACACATATGTATATGTGCACATATATGTATTATATTTATATACATTATTGCATATTATGTATCAACATGTATATTAGCTTGACATCTGATTTTAGATTTTTCCACTTACTAAAATGTGGGGTGACCTTTTCAAACAAAATGCAATAAAAATTTGAGAAATTAGAAATTAGTCTTATTGCTACTTGACAACTGTTGCTTAAATACATCTTCAATAGTGAGAATAATTTTGCTACTTTTATCTAATTGTTCTAGGCAATATTAAACTTTTACATATTAAAAGTAAATTTTTAATGTTTAGATACATGTTTCAAGTAAACCAAAAGCATGAAAGAAAGTCTTTGGCTGTATGTATTATAAGTACACATTATATGTTTATTATGTTTTAATTGGAAAACAGTTATCAAAGAAACATGAGCAATTATCTGAGTTCAAGCTATTTTTATTGCTTAAGTCTTGATTAAATTACACAGACTTATAAACTTTATGAATTTTGTCTTAAAATCTTTCCAAATTAACTTGAATGGTGTCTAAGGATGGTAAGAAGGAAAATTTATCTGCTTTTGAATGCATGTGAGCATCAAATTATCCAAGTGGTGATTGACTTAAATAATCTGTTCTTTCATCATGTCAATTACTTATCTGCCTTCTGTAAATGGTATTCTCTATCTCCAAATATGTTACCTCCATAAAGAGTGATCATACAGATATCACACTTTGAAATATGCTCTGCAGAAAATAATGACATGATGAAGAGCCCCCAAGAATAGACCAAGTAGCATACAAAAATACATTATCAAGTATTTCCTGGCACTGGCTAGATGTTGGCTGGAGTATTATTTTAATCAAACCTGGACTTTCATATAACAACATAAGAAAAGAAAAATATGACAGAGGAAATATGGATGATGCAGTCTCATTTCTAAAATGTAGATCTAGCTTTTAATTGGATACCTGTGGTAGTACACACATCAAAGTTATGAAGACAGTGGATTTTTAGTTAGTGTCACTGTGTTTTGACTCTTAGTTCTGTCACATACTTATCATCTCACACTGGAAAAAGTTCTCAAACTTTCTAAGGATAGTTTTCCTCCTCTTTAGTATAAATGTACCTACAAAACTCAAAAGTAATGGAAGTAAGGTATTTGGTATTACCAAGTAAAATATGCAGTATCCTGTGTATTGTACATACAGAAGCTAAAAATACATTCTGTATTGTATATACAGAAACTATTATTTGTGCATTATTATACATTATGTGTTCATTGACTTCAATGTGTATATGCCTTTTCTCCTACTCTCTTTCTTCCAGGGATTTGTGGCAGCCTGGGCTCCCTGGCATCAGACTCTGAGAAAGAGAGCAGGGAGTAGAGTCACAGTCAGCACAGGACAGGGATGGAAACAGGACAGACAGTGGGCGATGCTAGGCCTCAGTGCTGTCAGAGCAAGGTTTCAGCTGGCTTCATGAGGAGCTCTTCATTGGTATGGCCCTGTAGAGTCGTTTCCTATTGTGGTGAGAGGCCTCTACTTTCATACCAACCAAGTTATTGGATATAGGCTTCACCAGGAAGGGGGCAGGAACTAGCAACACAGCTCTCTCCACCCAAGGACAGCTCCCTGAACTGAGTTACAACCAAGTGTCCTCTTCCAGTAGCATTCCCAACAGCTGGCATTATAAGTTCTTCTTAAGGGGAATTTAAGCAGCCAATTACAGCTTCTATTACAATAGTATAATATTTCATAGGCTGTTGTTCTGGTGCTTGTTCGGAAGCTAATATTTTTCCTGTTTTATTTTTAGTGACTATCAATGGTCGTACTTTTTTTTCTGAAATAAATTAAAAAAAGGTAAGTTTGCTAGTAGTAGATGGTATTCCTAGAATGAGCCCTTCAGCAATTTGCTATGCTTTTTGCATCTATTGGGCTTGGGTATGGGACTGCAAAAGATTTTGAAGCATTTTGGATAGCTATGTACTGAGTTGCTGGTGTTGACAGATAAGCAACGCTCAACAAAAATAAACTTTGTAAAGTAAATAAAAGAAAACTTGCAGGTAAGTAAAGTGATTAATATAAGGAATAGAATTATCATTATTTAGTCTGGAAACTTTGCTTAGGATTTGAGACGAGTGATCACTCAGCTCCATTGTGTGTAGAAAAACAAAAGAAAGTAACTATTTTTTGTTTAATAACAAGTGAAAATTTGGCAACAGTAACATAGGCCGTGTATGTATAGGGCCAAATAATGGGACCAAGCAGACATCCAGTTTTTTTATTTAAGTTGATTTGGTTGTGGTATTTTAGGAACATGAAGAGAAAATAAAGTTATTGGAAAGATACTTTTTAAAGAGATCCCAGCATATATAAAAGGGAATTTTTCATGGACTCTGTAAGAAGGAGTTTGTGGTGTTTCTCTCTAGAGGCAGCCATTAATGTCATTTAACGATCTGAAGTCCTAATATAATATTTCTTACTTTCATATTTGAGTTCACCAGGGGTGATTTTGACTGTCTCAGATTCAGTAAGGTGCCCATTCCTTGATCAAATAATGGTGGACAATGGGTGGATCCATATCACTCTTGTATGGTCTCTTATGTTAATGGGATGTTAATGGGGTGCAGTGAAAAGGCAGTTCCCGGAAAGTTGAGACTGTATCTCAGCAGTCATTTATTTTGTCGAATTAATTATTGGCCAAATTGGGGCCCTATTCTGCTTATTCTGTGCAGGCAAACATCAAAGGTGTGTGTGTACACATGTGTGTGTATTACAACATGGAGGTAAATGAGAAGGAATAACTCGGATGTACTTTAAAATAAGATAAATCCCTATCTGCTTAGAATGATTAAAACATGTTTCTTTACTACATTAAGAAATGATATGATTTATATGATTATAAAATAATTTGCCCCAATATACCCCACCAGAAATAAAAGTCTGCTTCACAAAAAGAATAATAAAGTGGAAATATTCATGCATGCATGTGCATGCAGGTACTTCCATATGTAATTATAAAATCACAGAATAGTATTTCTTTTCACCTCTTCAACTTATAATAGAGCTTAGTATTTTTTATTAATTTGGTTGGAAATGTATCCATATCATTCATTATTTTAGTGCCTACCATACTGGTCAAGTGGCTGTGGCATGCTTGCTGATTGAAAATAAATATAGACTTAAGTTAGAAAAAGAATACCTAGGAATTTGTCAGCTAGCTGACTGTGCAATGAGAAGCCTATATGAAGTATGTATTTCAAAGCAACTGTTGAACTTTTAACCCATAACAAATGCTTAGTTGGACTATAAACCCAAGCCCTAAAATAAATCTGCACATTAGTAGGCTCTTCATTTATAGAAAATATATGCATAATATTTTCTTTAATTACTATGTCATTTAGACATTGATTATAACACTGTAGCACCATTGCAAGTTTTATTGTCATCATTCTGACTTAGCAAGCTTGTATGCTGCCTTATATGTTGTGGCAGTTTTTGGTTTAATATTTGGAATTAATTTCTGAAATAGCTTGAACAGGCTCAGCATTCAGCCTGTCGTTTTTCTAAATATGATAGGATGGAATAATAAGTAGCTGAAATATTCTAGAATTATATTACAGGCTTCGGTGATCACAAGGGTCTATGATTCATTCCCAAAGCAAAGTTTCATTCCTAATATGTCGGATGTATTGCTTTTTATTGGCAATTTTCACATCTGAGTTGGTGACCCTGCCATTTGTTTTTATTGTTATTGTTCCCTTTTTGTGTCACGGATAAGAAAACTCATTCAGGCCCTCTGCTTGTTTGCATGTGCAGCCAGTTACCAGTGCCTGTGCCCTCAGCTGGGCTCCCTCGTTGGCGTCCTTGTGAACCTTTTGTTGGTTACCTGATTTCTGACTAGATGCTCTTTTCAGTCTCACCTCATGTTAATTATAAGTATTAATTCATCAAATGTTTCCAGTCTCCAATAAACTGATTGTTTTCTCTGTTGCTTTCATGGCGCTCATTGGATTTTCTTATAATTTACATGGCTGTCTCTTTCAAAAGACTGTTAGCTTAAAGAGGGCAACAGTTTTGTTTTTGTTATCATTATAGAACTAGAATCTAAGCACAGAACCTTACACATTCTAAATGCTTAGCGGTTCTGAATTGAAGGAGCAAGCAACACCAAGAACCTGACTGCAGAATTGGAATCTCAGTGGATAGAAATGAAAGAAATCAAGATGCTAGTTAATGGGATGGTATTATATTATTGTTCTGGAGAAGATGATATAGGAATGAGAGCTGTTATTTTGGGGATACCAAGGTTTGCATATTTTGTTTCTCTCTTCAGATGGATCTGACTGTACATTATGACACATGGAACAGTTTAGTCACCAGATGTCAGCATTTTCTGTCATTTTAATTCTTCAAGACTGTCCATCCACATGCATGTTGGACCTAATATTTTTTTTCCATTCTCCAACTTTGGATTCTTAATTCTATATATCATTCAAACCTGTGTCCCTATTTTGATGATCCTTTTGATATATTTTATCCAGCTTACTAAATTTACTTTTTACCCTCTTAGTTTCACCCTATTCTAACTTTTCTTGTTTATTTTTTATTCTTTTAGTTTCAGCAAATGCACAACTCAAGTAATAGATCATCTATAAGTAGCTACTTTACTTCTCAAGATTTGTTTTCAAACTGGGAGGGCAAGTATTAGGTTCCATGATCGTATGTAACTGCGATTATTTTACTTAAAGCTTGGGACTTGCATTCGTGTGAAATTAATCCTATATGTGAGTTTAAAAAAAATGCTCAGTATGTATATTTTGTGTTTATCAACAGAACACATTCACTTCAGTCCTCGACATTTGGTACTAAGCCTTGAAAAGTACAGGAAAAATCATAAAGATGATGACACAGAACCATACTTTCAACATGTGTTGCTAGTTTATGTGTACTTTTTGTAGCAACTAATGAACAAGATCCTATATGACCTCCTAGACAGAGGCACAATGCTTATGAGAACAAGTGCTGAAGTCAGAAAGCCTGACAGCATCTCTCAGCTGTGTTCTTCACTTACTGGGTGACTTTTGGCAAAGGGCTTTCTTTCTCTGTGTCTCATTTGCTTCATAGTATAGTGGAGAAGATTGACTATGTAAATGAAGGTGAATTACCTTATTGTTACACAGCAATTAAGGATGCAATAGCAATCATTACTCAATTAAATATAAGCTCTTACAATTATCCTTATTATTTTTACTATTATGAAGTAAACTTTATCTATTCTCTAAATTGTTCTTACTCAATTTTCTAGATCAACTGTAATGGCACAGGCAAGAAATATGCTTTTAATTACAAAGAAAAATGACCAAGCTACAACCCTAACAACTATGCTCTCATACTGTTGGACAAGTGGTGTTTCTAAAATCAGAGATTTTTGACAAAATCAAAGATAGTCAGCAATTAATAGAGTTTGCTTCTTTGCCCAAACTGCTTCAAAAATTTACCTTTTCAACCAAAAGAAACTGTTTTTGTGTTCTGTAGATGTAATTGGAAGTTTTATCAGTTAAATACTCTATTTACTTTAACTCTGCCATACAGAAATCTAGCCCATTCTATGCCACCAAAATTAACACCTCCACAACAGTAGTACAGTGTATTTATTCTAATAATACTGATTTTTAGAATGAGCTCATTTATTCATCAGATACTGATGAACTCCATCCTTGCCTCTACTTATGACAATAAAACTGTAGTCTATTGGGTGTCTGAGTCTGAATGCACTGAATAGAGGTGTCCTAACGGTGGTGTCTGTTTTTTTTTTGTTTTGTACATTGTCTTCCCAGCATCCATGTCACTCTTCTCCATGCTGTAACAGCTTCATTTTGGGTGGGATTGATGCCACTTTTAACACAATGACTAGGTTTCCAGTTGTTTAAATCAATCCAGGTTGTCCTATCCCTTTACACGATATTTAAAAGCCCAGGTCTGAGCCAATCAGCATATGACACACCATTGAACAGAAGGATATATTCATGGTTGTTTTAAGTCATAGGAAAAGTAGATATTTACTTGATGATCCTGAGATGATACTCTCTCCTGCTGGGTGAGAATACAGTATGTAGCCTTCTTGCTGGCATCCATACCAGGACTCACAGGAGAATCAACTTTAGATTGTAGTCAGCTCTGTTTACGGCAGAACAGAGAGTATGAAAAAACTGGGTTAACTTTCAAGGTACATGAGTCAATGATTCCTTTTTATTTTTAAGCTACTTGGAAGTAGGCATTTCCTTTATAATCCATTCAAATGGATATGCTTTCTTTGGGTGATGCGTATATAAACTCATCACCCAAGAACAATGTACAGTTGCTATCTAAGAATCAGAAGACAAATGACAAGAGAATGTCACCTCTCTGAGAAATTCTCATACCTGAGAGCTAAAAGATGTTTTTACCACAGCAATTGCTAACTAACAAAATTTAGCTTTGGCAACTGGCCCCTAATTGCAGAGATTTGCTTGAATAAGATCCAGAGACATCTAGAGTCAGGCACAAAGTCCTCAAAGATTAGAGAGAAACATATTGAGTCAAGACAGCCTGGTGGTAGATCCCAGTCATGTAGAGTTTCTTCCAAATACAGAAGTTTTGTGACAGCATCACACGCATAGAACTTTCTGAATGCTGAATCTGGTTCACAAGAACTATTTGTAGCCCATAACACAGGCGCGTAGTAAACTATTTCTGCCTGAGGCCTTCTGCTGGCCTCTTATTCCACTCAAAGAAAAAAATAGAATCTTTTACATATTCTGTAAAATACTACCCAATCTAGGACTCGTTCAGATCTCTAAATTTATCCCTTAGCACTTTCCTCTCCACTCAAGACTGGAGCTTGCTAAGCTGCAGTCTTGCTGGCTACCTCACTTTTTCACCAACATGCCTTTTGCATTGGCTGCTGCTTTGCCTAGAAGGCTCTTCCCACACATGTTTGCATTGCTCACTCTTTTAACTTTCCTCCAATGCCCTTTTCACATTGGCCTTCCTTGGCTAATTATTTTCTTCCTTTTTTTAAAAAATTATAGTTTGGGGTGACATTCATTAATAATGTTATATGGGTTTCAAGTGTACATTTCTATGATATATAACCTGTATATTATTCCTTGGCTAATTTTTTATTCCTTTTAAAAAATATATATTTTGGCATGGTATTCATTAGCAATATTATATTGGTTTCAAGTGCACATTCCTATTATATATGATATGTATATTGCTCCTTGGCTAATTTTGTAAAAAATAGCAAATACTTTCCTTACTACCACTTTAACCACACTTTCCAGTGCACAGATTTTCCTATCGATGTTCCTGCTTTATAGTGTTCTTAGTCCTTAGTATATAACATAAACAAATTAAAAATAATGATCTTTTTCTTTGTTTAGTTTCCCATTGAAACATGATTTCCATGACCTCAAAAGAGAAGCTGGTATTGGACTCACTTACTCTCCCTTATTTAACACTATAAAATTGGACAAAATATATAACCAATGCACTTCAAGGAGTAGATAATATGCAGCACAAAATTATAAAGAAAGACATAACAGTGATGGAGCATAATATCTTTTAGTGTGGGACACTTCTCTGCACATACCAAGGAGCTGGAACGCTCAAGTGGAAAATGAAGTAAGGGGATGCTAAGATAGCTGAGATTTGCGAGGCAGCAGGGAGGGCAGAGAGTCATGAATAACAGCCTAAGGGCCAGGAAGTTGCAGGAGAGAAAGACTCATTATATAGGCAACACAGTCACAAGAATGACACCTGAATTCTCATCAGAAATGGTAGAAGCCAGAAATCAAGGAACCCTCATCATTGAAGTAGAAAAGAAAAGACAAAGACTAATTTAGAATCTTCTATACAATAAAGCTATCTGTCTCAGACCACGGCTCATGGGGTCCATGGCATTGTAGCTGAGACAAAACAAATTCACACGGACTATCGAATCCTGTGGAGGAAAAGGGACAGGTGGCCTCTCTCTCAAGAGGAAAAAAAAAAGCCTGACCCTTGCCTTGACCAACTTTTACTGCCTTTCTGGGCACATTACATGATTTAGGTGGTTACCTTTTACAGAAAACAAAGGAGATGATTCTGTTAATCACATCACAGAAGAGGGATATTTGCAAATGAAAAGGGAAAAGTGGGTGAACCGGTTACACTGGTACTTGGAAGGTATAGCAGGGATTTTAGGCAATTACTTTAAAGATATGCAATAAATGTTTGCTGCCTCAACTCAGGGTGAGGGAGTTTTAGCGAAAGCAAATCTCATAGCAGTCTAGGTACAGTGCAGGCCTGATTCCCCATGGGAGAACATATCTGTGAGCATGGGTCCTATGTATCTTCCAGTGGGAACTGGGCCCATTCCACGGAGAACGGTCTCCTATAGATATCCTTCCTAAATGAAGTTCAATTAAAGATATTTCAAAATAAAGAAACCCACCATCTAAAGAATATACATTGTTTACAAGTACATATATGGAAAAAACCAAGATACATTGTATGTTTGGCATCAATATATAAGACTCACTAAGTCTTAATACATTTTAAAATGAAATTTTATAGAATGTGTATTGAACACAATGATGCTAATTAGAAATTGCTTTCTGCAAGGGAGAATGAGATACAGGTATACAGTGTCCATATCAGAGATTTTATGTTAAAATTATAATAGGTGTATGGACAAAATATGAATATTTCTTGTTCATTTAATATATCTCCTTTCTCTCCTTTAGAAACACTACGTTTTTTAAACAAATTTTAATATCTACAATTTATTTTCCCATGATTATTAAAAAGTGTGTTTTTCTCATTTCTTTCAACAATAGATTTGATTATATTTGTTCATCCTTGAGGCATTAAGGTTTTTGGTTTATAATAATTCAGGATTCCTACTGATTTTATTTCTGGTCAGGTATTTGTTGATATTTTTACTCCTGTTATGATTATAATAAATAGTTCACAGTTTTCAGTACATGTAGTTCATGAATTTTTTTGGCTATTCTTTCCTCCTTCAGATCAAAATGAAAGAGTAGCTCTTATATGTATATATTCTTCCTTGTTTATTTTTTTCTTATAATTTTTCTTAATCCATTTTGGGCTGGGATAAATATACTCACATATCTAGGTGGAGAGGGAGAAACTTTAAAGTCTCAGCAATTTCTTATTGAACAATGAGAAATACAAGGATCCCAAACTATCTGCAAAATTTTCACTACTGTTGAATTTCTATGAGGTATATGAATAGTTAACCCATTCCAGAAAAATACAGACTCTAGAGCTGGCATCTAATTCCTATACTAGTTTTCTAAGTTTGAACATACATATCAATAATTATTTGTCAATGTTTTATTTAAGTTAGATTATTACAAACATAATAACCTCCTTGGTAATTTTCTCTAAGATCCCTAAAACTAAAAAGCATTAAAAAGAGATTTTAAAATTTATGTTAATTCTATGGGGAAAAAATCTATAGCTTAATATTGTACATGAACTGTTTCTTTAAGATTGCTATCATTGTCTCAGTTACAAAGAATTTTCTCCCATGAGGTTAAGTGGAAGGGAAAAAGAGGCAGTGAAGCAAAAATTTCACCAAAAGTGAGAACATGTACCCAGTACTCTTTCATATTTCCACATTTTGTATTTGATTTAACCTTTAAAACAAAACCTTAAAGACAAATGTTATCATTAATTTCATAGGAGAAGAAAATAGTACAGAGAAGTTAGTCCGCTTGCTTAAAATCGCAATGTTCTAAAGAATAGGATTGGAGGCTGTGGAGGATAGAAGGGTTGAATAGAAAAGGGAAAAAAGAGAAAAAACTCATGGATACAGACAACAGTGTGGTGATTGCCTGAGGGTGGGGGAGGTCGAGGTGGGTAAATGGGAAACAAATGGAGATGGATGGAGACTTGACTTGGGGTGGTGGACATACAGCACACTGCACAGATGGCATGTGGTGGAATTTTGTACTTGTAATCTTGTGTAATTTTGTTAACCAGTGTCACCCAATAAATTCAATAAAAGGGGGGGGAAATTCAGGCCTTTTGACACTAGAGTTTTTAATTCTCACCTCTAAATCACTACTTATTTGAAGGACTTTGACAAATGATACTGCATCATAGTAGACCTAGCAATAACACTTTGTTTCACGCTGTGACAAATGCCTAACTTTGTGATGTATAAAACAACATGACATAACTGTCATATAGTCATTTTAAAATATTTTTATAGCTACCACAAAATTGCTTTTCATAATTTCCATTGTGAATAATGACAAGAGAGTTAACTCTTGAAGTGGTAAATTATATGTATACCCATGCTGTGTGTATATTCATGTAAAATCTATTTTATGGAAAATAGATAATACATGGATCTAATACTTTACAAATGCCATTGTTTTCAGTAGATTGAGCTGTCATCTGCTCTAATAATATGAAACTCTTATTCTACTGCAGTACCACAAACAGTTTTACTATGGTTTTCTGACAAGCTATATTTTTATTTTATGCTTCATTCCTGAAGCTTCAAAAATTGATACCAATTCTTTTCAAGACAATATGTTCAAGACAGTGAGGTAAACATTATTTTCTTTCTTGTAGCATGAGTAGAAGAATTTGAGATAATAGAGTTTTAATATAAACTTTACTTCCACTCATAACTCAGAAGCTTGTAGAATACCTCATTAGTTATGGAAACATATTAAATTTCAGTCATAAATTATCATACTATATATACATATATATGCATATATATATATACACACACACACACACACACACACACGTGAATGCATTCATATTGGGAAACTATTTTCTTGTTTATAATTCAGGATTTTAAATGTTGGTGTTTCCACTGCAAGTTTCTTAAAAATTGCTTTTAATTGTATCTACTTATGCATATATATGTGCATGTGAACATACAGGTAATTACAGAGTATTCTTTTATTCTGGGCAATAGTGTTTGTGGTTAGTTTTATAAAAACTTTCCTGAGTTTTTAACTTTGTATTTCTTTTTACTCTGGCTGTCTAGATTTAAAATCATCTATGATGTCTTTATTTTTTTAATTCATCCTATGCCTATGCAAAGCTAATAATCTAAAATCTAATAATTTTAACAAATTAAAAATATCTCTGAATTATGAATAAGTAGACCACATGATGTTAAAATTGGACACTTACAAAAATGTGCATTCTTTTTATTGACATCTGCATGTGCATCAAATACATAATTATGTATATATTTGTATATATGCATATAAATAATATATATAAATGCTAACATTTATCAAGCAATTACTATGTAATTTGTGCAAATCCAGATTATGTGAATGCAGAAGGTTTTACAATTTGGAAAACCTTCAATAAGAAAAATGTATAAAATAACATGTACAAAATAAAGTATAAAAGCAGATATTTACTTATGAAAATAAGTCATTACTGCTTTTAAAAATCAAATCAATAATTAAAGGTCACAAGTATAGAAAAAAGATAATCCTTTATTGTTTTAAAGTTCTATGTCCATTCCATCACTTGTTTTTTTAAAGATTTCATTTATTTATTTTTAGAGAGAGGAGAAGGGAGGGAAAAAGAGAGGGAGAGAAACATCAATGTGTGGTTGCCTTTCAGGCGCCTTCACTGGGGACATGAACCGAAACCCAGGCATGTGCACTGACTGGGAATTGAACCTGTGACCCTTTGGTTCACAGGCTGGTGCTCAATCAACTGAGCAACACCAGCCAGGGCCATAATACTTTATTAAAATATCTCTAAAATGCATTCTTTCCTGTTACATGTTATTTTCCCTTTGTGTGGAATGATTTTGTTATTTATTTTTTAATTAGATATTAGAAAGATAATTCAGACTTTTTACTAAGCTAGTAAATTTTTGTAAACTATTGAATAATAATTTAGAAAAGATTCTCTGAGCCTCAAAATTTGTCAAAGTAATGCCATGTAACTTTTTGATTGTTGTCAAATTTGGGAAAATTATTTATCAAGTTTCTTTAATATATTGTAAGATTTCAAAGTATTTCAGGTATTCTTTTGCAGTGACTCATAAGTACTTTGAATTGACAATACTCATTAAACAATTTGTCATCCATGTCTCCTCATGCAGTGGTTTATTATGAATATGATGTCTTTATCTTTGTCCATATCAGTATTTTGTGTCAAGTCAGTAATAAATTTAAATGTTTTCCAATGTGAAAAATCTTCATCAATTAGACTATCAAACAATTTAAGACTATCTTACTTCTATTTAAAAGTATCTTCCGCTTAATGAATTGCTGATTTCAGAATGATCTAAAGAATCGTACTTCTCATTGCTAAAGTAATTTCCACTGCTTTTATGTAAGACATGCAGAGATTATTTTATTATATAGTCTGTTTTAATTTTATGTCCTTCTCTATCAAATATATTTCTGAAAGGAGAAAAATTCATTTTGATTTGGCCTCTATAAAATTGAGTTCTCTGCTCACATTGTACATGTTTGATGATTAGAAAAATTACTCACTGATTTGATTCCTGTTTTGTACATTTCAGCCTTTGTTTTTCCACCACTTTCTACATGCTTCTGCTATAGATGTCAGAGGATATTTTCAAAAATTGGGACTCAACCTCTGGCCCTGCTCTTTTAGGTCAAAATTCTGGGTTATTTTTCAAATTGAACAGTTGCAAGAGTTTTCCTGGAAACCATTGTACATTTCCATGACTAACATATCTGCCATGACTTCTGTGACTAAGAAGATCTAACTGTACAACATGACTACAAACCACGTGAGTGTATGCCAAGGGACCCAGGCACTCCGTGAGCTCCTCAACTTCCTTCTAGCAACATCCCTGACATAGTAGTTGCAACTCCAACGCAATGATAGAAAAGGGAAAAGGTAATAAATCAAAGGACTGAGTGAAAAAAATTGCTGGTCCTCATTATCTATAGGTAACCCTTATTTATTTTTTCAAATTTTCCAAAATCATAACCATTAGAACGCATTGCCATGACCTGTTTTAGGGAATTGACATGTACTTATTTTCATGATATCGATACCTCTGATCAAAGTATATCACATAGATTATTTGACACATGTCTAAAACAAAAATTTTAAGGTATGAACCAATTTAGTCTCCTTTTGCAAAACAAAAAGCTGAGAAAGAAAAGATGAATACATTTTTTGAAGATGACAGCTAGAACTCAGGCAACATGAATCAGAAGTCTGTCTTCTCATCCCTCCCAGGGATTTTTATTTTGATAGGGAAAAGGGACTCCAGAACCTGTCAATGCCTGTGATTGACCTTGCACCTGAGCAACTTCCCCAGTGCTTGCATTACACTTCATTTCGATTTTTATTCTCTTCACTCATATAAAACTGAATGGTGTGTAAGGCCTGAACTTGACCTTATCCTAGGCAATCCTCTTAACTCCAACAGGGATATGAAAATGAAAAGTGACTACCAAAAAGCTATTTTAATGAGTAGAATATATGTTAAGATGCATTTTGATGTATAGAAATAAAAATAAAGGAATTACAGCTACACATATCAATACAGATAAACAGAAATGAATATTCACCATTAAAAGGCAGCTGAAGTTTGTACACAGTATTATTCCATTTACATAATGTTTGAAATATACACTATATGTGTATATGTGTTTGAATGTGAAAAAAGCAAGAAAATTAAAATGATAACCACAATACTCAAGATAGTGGTTACCTTAGGTTTTGTGGTTAGTGGGGTCAGGGGAATAGAATTTTAAAAGGATACAAAGGGAACTCCAAATGTGTTGGTACTGTTTACTGTTATTTTTATGCCTTAGAAATATATTTAAATACCTTAGCTCTTAAGTATTTCATTAAAACAGTGAATACTTTCTAATGAGATTTGCAGTAACCACGTAGGTAGTGCAATAGTTTCAGCCTTAGAAATACCAAGCCAAAAAAAAATGTAGACAGGAGTAGAAGAATTGGGTGAAGTTAGAGACTTGAAAAAAAAGTGTTTAGACTGGTCATTGTTATTCTGAGGACAGCATCATGGACAGGCACAAGTAAATGTAGGTCAGAATTTGAGAGAGTGAACTCACTGAAAAGGCCAAGTAAGATAAAAACATCAATGGCCAGCATCCAAGTTGAGTCAAATATCCTCAATGCAGAATGAAATAACAATGGCTCTATGATTAGCATTACCCAACTGGCAAGTGTTTGTGGGCAATTGGGAGAGCTAGAGGGTTGATACAGCAATGTTTGGCAGCATTTCAGTTGCTTTCAGAAGATATATGTCAAACTTTTACTATAGGCCACAGATTGTGCTAGGCCTATGGTAAAGAAATAGTCACAGGGATCTCATGATTTTCAAGAGCATGGATTCTTGTGCCCTCAGAAACCACGCTTCATAGAAGATGGAAAACAAGATCCAAACCTAATTTCTGAAATACTGGGGCAGATAAAGCACAGCCAGTTTGGCTACAGACCTTAATTACAGGGGAGTATTATTAAAAACTCAGCAACTGAAGAGTTGAAATTTAAGGTAGAATTCTAGTCATTGATGAAATAGACTAAGAGGATTAGAAATGAAACAATAGCAATATGATAATTGAAGAAAAACCTCAATACTGAGTTTGTAAACACAAGGCTAAACGGTACTTTTGTCTAGGATTTAAACACAGGAGAACAGGTTGTGATATAAGCCATGTAGGAATGAAGAGTTTTCTATTGCTGAGGTTAATTGTACAGACATACACATACACAAAGTGTGTGTGTGTGTGTGTGTGTGTGTGTGTGTGGTGAAGGGGAAGGGCAGGAGGGCTGAGAGAATGTTACAACAGTAGATTGAAACCAACTTGACTTAAAAAATGTGAAACTCTGAATTTAAGTTTTCAAAAAGTACTTAATAAGTATTAGAAGTGAGAAGATTTATTTAGCAATATTTCATGTGAAGTGAGCTAGATATTTTAAATAAAGCACACATTCAAAACAGTATTTTATTTGTCAAACAGTAAGATCGGGTCCGTACTATCAGTAGTCACATTGTCTCTTTAATTTCATATTTTTTCCTTATGTCTAACCAAGTAGGAACACTTTTTGTTTATGGTTTTTATGATATGTTAAATGTTCATCTTTTTCAGTGCTCTGTGAGACTATTCCAATAATCAAGTATAGTTTTCAGTACATAGTGTGCCAATATTTAATTTTTACTTTCTTGCCCCCTCTCCATTTTTTTCTGCTCATCTCCATGCCTAGGGAGGCTGATCTTTACGGACTGACTCAGTGAACATTCTGTTTCTGGCTACTGGTAGCCTTTGACTAATAAGAGGTATTAACAGAAGTTCAGAAGGCAGGAAGATAGTATGATCAGGTATTTAATTTCCTAACTCTCTCAAGCTGGGCTACTTGGTATCTACCAAAACAGCTCCTGCCAAGCATTCCTCTCTTACAACAGTTATGCTCACTGAGTGATGTAACCGCTTCCTTCCCTTGCCCCACCAAGACAAAAGGAAGCAAGAGCTTCTAATTGCTGTAAACTCCAGAGTTTTTCACCCATTCTTGTTGGTTGTCCATAACTCTGCTCAGTGTTTATAACGGACTCTTTATCAAACTCCTCAATCACCTGCTTAAAGGGACATCTGATTCTTTTCAAAACCCTATTTGTTACACAAAGCACATACAAGTTATTACTTTAATGATTTTTTTTCAGATTAAATGAGACAGCAATTCTGATTTATTGGCATTGTTTAACACACACCTGAGATTATTTCAACAGGCACGATGCATAGTGTGGTGGATGGAAACATGGTCTCCAAACCTCCTGATGACTGCAAGAAAAGCGTGTTCAAAATTTTCCTTATTTTCATTTATATTTTCCTCAGTAGAAGGCAAAATGTTGTTAGTGACCATAATTAGTCTGAAATAAAAATAGCAGCCTTTAGTTACAATGCATACTTCCATTGGAATGTGCAGGCAGAGGACAGACCACCATTGTCAAGGCCATTTGAAGAAGATTCTCAAGTCACATACAAGTTGAACTTCGTGAGTTCTCAGGCTTCTTATTATTCTGAGGTGCTTTTTCTTTAAGACATCATTTGAATGTGCTTGTAGAACCAATTGCTTAAATGTGGGAAAATGCCCCTAACAACCCTAATCGTGACATGATTTAAATTGAAGCTCTTGAACATAAAAATCTAATTCCCAGGGTATATACATTTGCAAGATTAAGAAAATTGCAATACCTCATTCTTTTCCATATTATTTTTATTCTTTCAAAAAAATACTGGATTTTTGTTAAAAAAGTATCTCATTTTGTTAAAAGAGTATGAAGACTGAGATTCTTGAAACTGCAGATATTGAGGAAGAAGGGAGAGAAGAAAATTAATGTTATTTTTGGACTATAGCAAAGTCAGTGACCTCATATTTTGTTTTATATATTTATCATATTAATTGTGATTTTATATAGTTTAGATTTAAATTGTACATAGCTTTTATATCCTTCAAAATATAGATCATTTGACCTTGTATCCAACACTTTTAAACTTCATATTCCAAATCTAAGAAACATAGAACATGGCATATGTTTTGAAAAAGTGCATTTCTAACCTAATGATTTAGGAAAGAAACTTGATGGCTTTTGTTTTCAAAAATAGCTTTTATTTTTCCCCAGGATTTATGAAGTGAACCTGTACAAGAATCCACTACCACCTAAATCACTAGGGCTTGCTACCAAGTTGAAAATCTTATTTTACGTGATGGCACTTTCTTTCAAAAAATGAGACAACAATGAACTTGCCTTAGATTATGTGGGGAGTCTTGAGATAATTCTTTCAGTGAAAGAGATCAGAGGTCGTTCATTTGCAGTTATAAAACCTACCAACCTCTTAACTATCCCAAATGTCAAAAATCAAGAGAAAGTAAATACAGCTTTAGCTCTAAATATGGGGTAAACTTTCTCACTGTGTGGTTCTCTTTGCCTTCATGAAACTCAGGTCTGAGGTATTAAAAATTGCAATTATTTTTTAAACTTTCATTATTTAACTCAGAGGCCATTGAAAGACAATGTTATGTACTATGTCCTGTGTGAGTGTTAACTTATTATGGGAGTTTTGATGCAAAGCTGTCAGGTGGCTGTCTTTCTCCTTACTCTTCTACACTGATTATTGGAAGGAGAAGACACAATTGCAGGGACAACTTATTCCATTTAGGCTTCACAGATAGAGCACACAGTTTCTGATGATTAAACAGAATTCAGCTGGCAGACTGCTGGCCAGCAGGCTTTCATTTCCGAATCATGGAGAGGAGATGACACAATTTATAACGGCATTGGCTTTTACTTTTTTAGATATTTAGGTCACAAGTGAGTACAATTTTGGAAGTTCCAACCTTATCCTCCTTTGGTCACATGAAAATCCTCTAATTTGGGACCCCAAATGTCAACTTTTGATTGGCAGCTTCTGTGTCAGAGTGATGGATGATCACAGAGGTTTATTATCAGTCAAGTTGTTCAAAGAGAGATGCAGAGAAGCCTAGAAGTACTTGCTCAAACTCTACCTCAAATTTTCAGGGAAAATTTTTGGTTTTAATTATATTTTTACAGAAGATAATGGGTCAGACAGGTTCTAATACATAGATAACTAGTGGGATTTAACTATAGACCTTATGTCCACACTTATCCCACAATCCATTTGTGTTTCTGCCTAATTGTTTTTTGTTGTTGGCAGAGCCAACAAAGGTTTTGGCCTAAGATGGAGAAAAGCGGACTTCAGGGCGCATGTCAATGACAATTCAGTTTGATTTGACTCGTCTGGTTGATGCAATATGAACCTATATCGTGGGGATTGAATTTAGTGAAAGTGATCCCTGCATTTCTGTTGCTGCCTTGATCTCCATGGCTCAACAAAGCGTACACTAAAAAAATTTTAGGTATCTAACTTTAAGGGGCTTTGCTTGAAAATGAAACTAGTATTTTGATTAATTGCAGCTATCAATTGATTTTGTCAGGCAGCTAGGCCTTATTCTTTTTTTCATATTAGGGTAGGAATATTGAAAAGCCATTAAAAACATTTTAAAATGCACACATTTTAGAAATTAAAATTTAACAATATCATTCAGCTCAAACTTTATTTAATTTAGAAATTGTTTTAGAGGTATTTATTTTGCAGTGATACTGTTTCTCATTTCCAATTAATTCAACAAGATAATTCAATTCAACCTTTCTAGTATTCTACCACATGCAAGTTCTCTGCTGACATTTAATATGTGCTGGAACAGATTCTAGGTATGAAGGATACAAGTGCAAAAGTTTTCATCCATAAATAATTTTCCATCCTAAAATATGCCTCTTTTACAATGGCAATGATATAAATGATAAAAGAGTAGGTGGAGAGAGAGAAGTGAAAAGAGAGAGATTACAAGGGTCTCCCTACATTAGATAGTAGGCAATGGTTTATCAGGTCTTGCTTTTTTCCCTCTGTCACCACTAATCAGACCTCGGGCTTTCTTTCCAGGGTTTATGGTGTTTTGAGTATATGCTCTCAAAACACCTCATTTTAAGTTTGGTCTTTTTGAATGCCATTTAATAACTTAAATGGTGTGAGAGTAATGTATGTATAAGACACTTAAAATCAGTTACAAATTAATTAATTTAGTATAAATTAACAGGTAAATTGAAATCAAGATAGTTTTGATTTTTATATATAGATCTAAATTGTAATTTTGGCTCTGCTCCCCACAACCCAAGTGTAGTAGGCAGATTTCTAAAGATGGCACATGCTTGATTCTTATCTCCTTGTTATTTAATGAAGCACTAATTTAAGCACTACTGTGAATAAATTTTTTAGAGGTAATTAATTTCTCAACTCAGCTGATCTGAAAATACAAAGGTTATTTGTATAGGCCAGACCCCATCAGTGAGTTCTTTAAAGGCAAAGAGTTTTATCTAGCTGGTGCAAAAGATAAAGTAAGTTTTAAAGCACCGGATGGATTCAACATGCCTCTGGTGGCTTTGAAAATGGAGGAGGTCACATGCCAGTAAGTGTTGCAATCCAGAAGCTGAGAGCCACCTCAGCTCATGACTAATAAGGACATAAGCACCATAGTTCTACAACCATGAGGAGCTGAATTTGCCAATAATTTCCGTGAGCGTGAAAGTGGATTATTCATCAGAGTCTTTAGATAAGATCTCAAGCCAATAAACATCTTGAGAATAAAAAGAAATTTAATTATAGTATATACAGGTTTATTGAGATACTTGGATACGTGAGAAAATGCTAGTAAAGAATAAAATCTAATGCAAAATTTATTGTCACTATTAATAGGCCATTAGCAGGGCATAAATAGTTAATTCAGAATCTAGTTTTGGGTATAACTGCTACTAATTTTCCAACATCATAGACCTGTTCATTCATTATATTCCTGTTCTGAGGTCCTTTTTTAGAGAGACATAAGATTTTATATCTTCTTTAGTTTTCTGGTTAGAGTTGTGATTTTTGTAAGTGTCTAGTAAGTATGTATTTTAAAATTTTTAATCTTTTTGCTTTCTTCTTTAAAAAAATAATAGTGTTTTTTTCCATTCCTATTTCTATTCAGGTAATTAAGGATATAGTGCTGGTTATCTGTATCTTCAGCAGACAGATTAAGCATAAACAACCATGGATAAATCAGTTTACCCATGAAAAATCCCATATTTATGCAGTGGAATGGACCAAATCCCCTTATATCTTTAAATGGAAATCTACCATCCTCATAACTGGCTTTGTGGAAACTCGTTTTTCTCTATGAACTCACACTACAACATTTCAAGGGGTTTTGGAGGTAGAGGACAAAAGTACTCTGAGAGAGAGAAGATGATTCTCTTATAAGGGGGTTATATATTCAAATTGGTAACTTGATTCCATGTGAAAAGTACAACATTTGACAAACTTAGCAGTGTTACTATTCTGATATTTCATTAATATTATACCTATGCCTCACAAAACAGAGTACATATTTTATTATCATAAATGTTGAATAAATGTTTTAGTTAAAATTACAAAATTGGAAACATAAATAGATGAATGAAACCATGTTTGGACTGAACCAAAAATGTTGATTCAGCTCCCTGAAATAAAATTATTTTCAATGTGGATCTCAGTCAGGATGGCCAAATTGACTTTATTCTTGTTCATCAAGAAATTTTATTCATATTTATTTCTAGATACATGAGACTAATTCTACTAACCTAAAAGTATTTTTGAAATTATATGAGCTGATCTTATATCTCAAGTATCAATACTATATCTACTTTCAAATTATTCACAAAAAGTAACTCTTCAGGAAATGAGTAGCAAATGTTGGACTATTTTTATTTTCTCTGCTTAAATTAATGTTGTATCTGTAGCTTTAACTGTCTCTAAATGAAAACAAAATATTTTGAGTTCTTTTAGAATGTTAAATCTTCACCTAAATATTCACATACATTTCCACATGCCTTTCTATATTTTAAGAAGTTTTGTCTGAGGAGATAAAGATATACTTTGAAAACTCTGTGACCTACAGGACTGCAAGAGCTTTCAGAGATTGTTAAGTTACACCATAAAGAAGCAGCATCATATCAAGACTAGATAGACAGCTGGTCTGCACTGTTTGCCAATTACTGTGTCTTAGATTGCAGTCTGGCCTTCACGTACAGCTGTACAGTGTCTGAGATTATCTTTGATAGTATGACAGTTTTGAAAAAGTTGGCCTAATAGTCAATTAAATTTCCAACTGTGAGAATGCATTTATTTGACAAACTTATATCATTGGGCTTATTCTCTGATTTATTTCAGTTTCTCACTGATTGGCAATCATTAATTCCATGTATTATTAAATCCTTTCTAACTGGAGACTCAGCTTTCCAATTTGGAGGAGCCTAACTAACCCACGAAATCCAGGATCCAGGGTTCTCCTGGTTGACATTAAATGGAAATGCATTATTATAATGTGAAAAATGTGACGGCAAGAGAGAAAAGTAGAAATATTCTTCTTTGAACATTTATGTAGTTCAGTGGCAAAAAGATATAGTAATCATTTTCTTGACATTGTGCCATAATTTTTCTCTTGTGTGGCTGAAACTATGTGGTGATTAGTATTTTTATATTGCTTTAGTAAGTTTGCTTCTATCTATTTCTCTACTGCTGTTTATACAGATGAAGCAAAACATATGCAAATATATTCAAAATACCAATTGCTGATGACCCTGGACTTGTGAAAGGCAATACTATATTTGATTATTCCAGAATTTCAGCTGCACTGACTGCTGTGGACCAAAGCAGAAAAAATATTAACTCAAGAGTTCTCCAATTACTGTCAATATTTCCTACTATTTGGAATGAAAATGGTATAGATTTGTTATATCTATGAGACCAGGATGGCTTTTATCTCTTTGTGTTATCCCTTCCTAGCTGAGTACCTTCCAAACTACAGAAAATTTCCCATTATGTAGGAATATTACATATACTAAGAAACCAAAAAGTACTCTCCTTTGCCATTATTGATGGCACTACCATGAAGAACATATCAACACTAAATTGTTTCATAGATTGCAAGTTCACATCACTTCTTTATTGAAAATTTGTTGCCTGTGGAATAAAATTCTAATTACTTTTAATGAAATTAAAACTCTTCAATAGGCTAGTAGAAAACTACCATACTTCTTTTTCCAAGATCATGTGAGCCACTTGCTTCTTTCTCTGACTTATCTGTGACTATCTCCTAAATGCTTATTTATACTAGACTGTCTTCCCCATACCTTTTTAAGTGATCTTCCATCGATCTGTAAAGTTCTTCCTAACCAAACTCTCTATTTCTTTTTTTATATAGTTTATTGATATGCTATTATAGTTGTCCCAATTTCCCCCCTCTGCCTCCCTCTACCCAGTACCCCCATTCCCTCCAGCACATCCATGTGTCATGCATGTAAGTTCTTTGGCTTCTCCATTTCCTATACTATTCTTAACATCTCCCTGTCTATTTTGTACCTATCATTTATGCTTCTTAATCCCTGCACCTTTCCCTCCATTTTCCCTCTTCCACTTCCCAGGTGACAATCCTGCAAAAGATCTCCAAATCTATGATTTTGTTCCTGTTCTGGTTGTTTGCTTAGGGTTTTTTTTTTTTCTTTTTCTAAATTCCATTGTTGATTGTTGTGAATTTGCTGCCATTTTATTTTTCATAGTTTTGATCTTCTTTTTCTTGAATAAGTCCCTTTAATATTTCATGTAATAATGACTTGGTGATGATGAACTCCTTTAACTTTACCTTGTCTAGGAAGCAAGCACTAGACAAGGACTTTATCTGCCCTTCCATTCTAAATGATAGCTTTGCTGGATATAGCAATCTAGGTTGTAGGTCCTTGCCATTCATCACTTTGAATCCTTCTTGCCAGTCCCTTCTTGCTCACAAAGTTTCTTTTGAGAAATCAGCTATGAGAACTCCTTTGTAGGCAACCCTCTGCTTTTCTCTTACTGCTTTTAAGATTTTCTCTTTATCTTTAACCTTTGGCATTTTAATTATATGTAATTGGTGTGGTCTTCTTTGGGTCCAACTTGTTTAGGATTCTCTGTGTTTCCAGGACTATGTCTATTTCCTTTGCCAAATTAGGGAAATTTACTTTCATTATTTTTTCAAGTAAGTTTTCAATTTCTTGCTTTTCTTCTTCTCTTTTTGGCATCCTTATGATCCAGATGTTTATACATTTAGAGATGTCCCAGAGGCACCTTATACTATCTTCATTTTTTTTATTCATTTTTCTTCTTCTTCTTGTGATTGAATGCTTTTTTTCTCCCTTACATTCTAAACCATTGGTTTGAATCCCAGTTTCATCTTCTCTACTTGGTTTCCTGTAAGTTTTTCTTTATTTCACTAAGTGTAACCTTTATTTCTTCCTGAGTCTTTTTTATTTTGTTGTCATATTCAATGAGTTCTTTGAGCATCTTGATAACTAGTGTTTTGAACTCGAAATCTGATAAGTTTGCTATCTTTGTTTCACTTAGCTCCTTTTCTAGGGTTTTGTTTTGTTCTTTAATTTGGGCCATATTTTCTTGTCAGCCTCCCTATGTTTGTTTTTGTGTATTAGGTAGAGCTGCTTTGACTCTCATCTTAACAGTGTAGCCTATTGTAGAAAAGGTGCCTGCAAATTTTTTGGAGCAGATCCTTAGGTAGTTGCTGGGGAGGACCAACCTGTTTCACTGCTTTGTGGCTTTGTGTTGAGGGGAAGGACTTGGAGAGGGGACATTGCCACTACCTGGCTTCTGGAGGTTTGCCTGGCACTTACCTTATGAAATTGGTGTCCTTCCAGCTGTTTCCCTGATGCTGAATCCCAGAGTGAGTGGATTTGGGTATGTTTTAAGTTTGTGCAGGCCTCTTAAGAGAGGTCTCCTGAAAATCCAGCAGTTTCTTCCAAATACCACTGGTTTTTAAAGACAGAAGTTATGGGGATTTATCTTCCTCACACTGGAACACTGTACTGTGCAGTCTGGCCTGGGGCTGGGATCGCTGGCTTCTAAGGTATCCCTCACAATTTTTATCCTCTACACATGTATGTTGGACCACGGGTTCTGCCACTGCCATCTCTATACCCATCTCCACCTATCTCCATGTCTCTGCCCCTCCTACTCAACTGGATGAATGTGGCTTCTTTAAATCCTTGGTTGTCAGACTTCCTTACTGCTGGATTTTCTGGTGGTTCTGGGTGTTATTTGGTTTGAGGTCTAGTTGTGTTTCTTTCTGTGGTTGCATGAGGAGGTGGAGCTCCTTTACCTATGCCTCCATCTGGATCAGAAGTCTTTTTGCTGATTTCTTAATGCAATGATCTTAAACTGCTATTTCGTGACCAAGCTTAAATACTAGTACCCATTTGACACCTTCTCTAATTCCTTAAGACAGAATTTTCTGGGTGACCACATCACTTGCACAGACATCTACCATTAGGAGGATTCTCTTTTATATATAGTTCCCCATTTTTCTGACTCATTCACTCAAGAAAGGGTTCTTTATGTCAGAAACTATGTTTTATTTGTCTTGGATACTTATTTAGTTACTGTATAATGAAACCCATTCTAACAAGATGTCTGAGCCAAGGGTACAGAATTGCTTGATTAATTCTGAGATTTACTTCTCTTGCATGACCTAGTCTAGTGGTCAGGTGGTTGTGCTCTCCGACAGCGATTTTCAACAGGTATCCTGTGACAGGCACACCACTGTGCCACAAGAATTTTTAAACATGCAATACCTGACTGTTTAGTCAGGGTCACTGACCTCTTTTTCCTTAGATTGTCAAATAAAAAAACAATGACAACAACTAACACAATACTACCACTGTGAATGACTCAAAATTATACCTATTTCTTGTCACATCAGTAACAATTATAATTTGTTTTGGTGTACCACATAATTTTGGTAATGAGTTTGTATGCCACGAGATGAAAAAAGTTGAAAATCACTACTCTGTGAAGTCATTAGGGACCCAGGATTTTTCATTGCTTTATTCTGCCTTCTTCTTGGCTGTGATTCTCACCTACATGATTAAAGGTGGCTCCTGTCTTCTTTAGTTTCTGCAGGAAAAAAAAAAAAAGAAGCAGTGCAGGGACAAAAGTTTTAGTTTTATAGGTGACCTGGACATTATGCACAATATAAACAACGTATGCTCACATTTACTGGTTTAAATTTAGTTTAGGGCTGTACTCATATGCAAGACAGGCTAGGAATGGTGGTAAGGTGCTTAGGTGCCGAACAAAATCCTATGTACAGAGTGGATTGCTAAACAGAAAGGTAGAATAATGTATACAAAGGAATAATTAGTAATCTCTTCCAGTTTACCTAAATAGAGCATCTAGCATATACTAGGAGGTCAATGACTGTTGTTGAATAAGTGAATGAATGAATAAATATAATTACATATGAAATTTGACATAAAAAGGAAACTACATTTTCTATATATTAAGTGATGATTAGCAAATAAGCATATTCTATACCTTAAAATTTGCAATATTTTAGCTGAACAAAATTATTACTGTGATTCATTTCAATGAAACTTATTTTTATCTGCCAAAATCCTATAGGTGCACACTAACATTTCTTAAAACTGAAAGAGTTAAGAAAACTACTTTTGTGTTATGTCAGAGTGACCTAGTTTTGACACTATATTAAATATTGAATAGCACTGTAGGTATTTTGTGTTTAGCATTCTTAATTGTGGTCTTAATTAATTTCAGTGGAAATAGAGTTTCTCCATAGACAAAGTGAAAGTAATACAGCAAAAATTTAGATATTTGTAAAATCCTGCTAAAAAATAAATTATTTTTTTCTTCTGAGAATCATTAATGGCTATTTGACTTTAATTATGCATCAATTATATATTTAGTTATAATTACTTAGACCTTATAAGTCCAGTCTATTATATTACAATAAGAATATGAAGAATTTGTCATCATTTGAGATAATCTTTTCAGATTTATCTATTTTCTGCCTTGATGAAATCAGGTAGGAATGTATATATAGATAATTAAAGAAATTTATTTTGGAAATGATTTATTATTAAATAAGAAAACAAATCTACCTGTGATTTACAATATCTGTAAACACTAGATGGAGCTCTATGACTAATGCCAATACAACTACTAATATATAATATACATGTATATGAGTGTGTTTGTGTATCTTTGAAAACACATGTGTATACTTAGGAAGTAACCTATTCTACAGACATTTTATGTTATTTTATTAATTTTAAATTAATTTACTGGGGTGACTTTGGTTAGTAAAATTATATAATTTCCAGTGTATAATTCTGTAATATGTCATCTGTATATTGGATTTTGTGTTCACTACTCCAAAACAAGTCTCTTTCCATCATCATTGTCCCCCTTTTACCCTCTTATATCTCTCCTCACCCCCCTTTCCCTCTGCTAATAACCATAATGTTGTCTGTGTTTGAATTTATTTTCTTTGCTTAATTCTTTCACTTTTTTCACCCAGTCCCCTAATACCCATCCCCTCTGATAGCTGTCAGTTTGTTCTCTGTATCTATGAATTTGTTTCTCTTTTATTTGCTACTTTATTTTGTTAATTATATTCAACATATAAGTGAAGTCACATGGTACTTATCTTTCTCTGACTGGTTTATTTCACTTAGCATAATACTCTCCAGCTCCATTTATAATGTCACAAAAGGTAAAACCTATTTACAGATATTTTATTTTTTATGGCTGAGTAGTATTCCATTGTGTAAACATACCACAATTTTTTTATCCACTCAACTACTGATGGGTGCTTGGGCTGTTTCCAAATTTTGGCTACTGTAAATAATACAGCAATGAACACAGAAGTGTATATATTCTTTCGAATCAGTGTTTCTCATTTCTTTGGATATAATTCCAGAAGTGGAATCGTGGGATCATAAGGCAGTTACATTTTTATTTTTTGAGGAAACTCCATAGTGTTTTTCACAGTGGCTGTACCAGTCTGCATTCCCACCAACAGCACACAAGGGTTAACTTTTTTAAAGTCAAAATGCAAATATGGAACCTGGGAACAGTGCAGCGTTGTCAGTTACACACCATTTCTTGTTAAAGATACATGAACAACTTTCAGCTACTTTTCCACAACACTCTCACCCTCCTCAAATTCATGATGGCTTATCCATAAAAATATAACACGTACTAGTAAGAAAGAATAACTTTTAAGTCCTCAGATCATATTGTTGTACTTTCATGACACTGAAGGAACACTTACGTTGCAAATTTAGAAACCACAGCACTACATAGTAAATAGATACTTTTCTTTCATATGCAAAAAAGCTTGTTAAATAAGGAAAAAGTGGCTATATATTTTGGTACTCAAGACATAGTTTAGAACCAATTTAAAAATTTCAATATTACCCTACAGAAAATTCCAGAATTGAAATTAAGTCGCCTATACTTTTTTTTTAATTTTCTTGGAATACTAGTTAGCATTTTTTATTTATATTTATTTTATTTATATTTAGCCTATAAAATGTTTCTAAAAAAATTTATCTTTTTCCTTCTTCTTTAGGATATGCTCTAGGTGTGCTTGATCCACCTAAGCAAACGAAATACTGGGGTAATTTAGTTGTAGACTCAACTATGGATTATCTGTCCAAAACAACAATAAAACAAGACATTTCCTCTTGTTGTCACACAGTATCTGGTATTCCTTTATCATGTTATACAAGGATTTTGCTAAGTACCTGATTGGCCAGATGGAGATTATTACATTTTACAATCTTCTTTTGCTGGGCAGACTGTATGGCTAAATTTTTTGTGATGTACATATGATGTGTCCAACTTTCCTGCTGCGACCTTAAAGGTAGGTTGTGTGCTCCTTGACCTCTCTAGTCACCCTGCCTGACAGCTTCCATGGAGATTAGCAGGCTGGAGCTGGAGCAAAATCCCTGAGTGGCACAAAGCAGTGTAATAAAATGGAAGGAATTGTAGTCTGGACACCATGAATCACAATACTTAGCTTGGATTGCCTTTGATCGGGTGATAACCTGAAAAAGAAATAAAATGTTCTCTCCATTTAGCCACTGTTATTTCAAGTTTCTTTGTTGTAACACCTCAATCAATACCCTATTACATGTCCCTTCCTTTTAGAAACATTCCTAAGTAATTTGGTTCTATTTTGTGATAAAATTTATTTCAAAATAAAACAGCTTCCATTTAATGCTGATTGTTTACTTTTCTAAGCTCATAGAACAAACTTAGAAGGAAAGGGCTTCAGAAAACATTTAATGTGACTCTATAGATACAGGAAGAAAGGTAATTAAAAAATGAAATATAATCTTTTTCAGTATGATAATTTTTTCTTACAAGATGAATTAGAGAATGGAATTTGATACCAGAAAGAATGTGTTGGAGTTATTGCTCTTGCAGTAATTGTATGTTTGTGCCAAATTAAGTGGACTCTGAGTGCCTTAGTTCCTGCATCTGTACATTAGACGTAGGAACTTTTTCACAAAGCACATATGAGGATTAAATGAAGTAAGCAAAACATTTAGCATAGAGTTTGACACATCATAGACACTGAAGAACTGTGAAACATCATAGAGCCATTGTGATTTTCATCAATAATTCACATTATTTCTGTCACTACTGTGACTGGGGCGCCATCCAATATCACACGTAAAAGATATATCCTGCCAACCCCAGGTTCAGAATTACCTACAGTCTTAGATCTTTTGAATATTATTTATTCTTTGCAATAAAAACAAAAGTCCTATTGACTTAGTTTATACATTAAAATTATGATTAGGATAATCCTCAAGACCTGGAAAGTTTAAGAGATACAATTGTTTTCAATTGTAGCACGATATATCTGTAGTACAGATATAATAATTTGTTTGAAATCATAAAAAAATATGCTTTGTTATTTCTCAGTAACCCTAAGTAGATACCTCTTTAAAACTGAGTCAACAGAAAATATAAAATTAAAGTCTGTGTGGGAAAATATTCTGAGCCACAACACATTGGAGATTGGAGATAAATATTTTCCTCTGAATTAGACATTTTGAAAGTAACAGAGACTAGTCATAATTTCTTGTTAAAATTTTAAGGTAAAATAAAATGGACTCTGAGTATGAAGCAACATTAACTCACATTCAGAAAATAAAATGAGATAAGAATAAATTGCATGGAAAGGATTTCTTCTGTAACTTTCAAGTCACTACTTATGCTAAGTGAAGAGTACCTATAAAATCAAGAAAAGAAGGAGACTTACCAGTATAATTTATTGAGAAAATAGGAACAATTCCATAAATAGCAGAAAATACAGAACATCATAATTTATTATTAGGTAAAATGAAAAAGCAAAAATTATCATTCAACCCCAAATAGTAAGTAAAAGAAAACCAAAACTCAACTGACCAAAGGAAAGCAAAATCGATAGAACAATAAAGATAAGGGTAGTGATAAATACATTTATAATCATAAAACTAAAATCAAGATATTAATACCAGTTCTATATTCATTTGACAGTGAATCAAGTAAAATAAAAATATATATAATATAAAAATATAATAAGAAATGAATAGTGGGTCTAATAAAAGTTAGTGAAGATGTCAGTACTATAAACAATATAGAGAGAAAGTGAAATTTCAAGTTTCACTGAGCTTTCAACTGCTTTGACTGCCACTCCCTGACCTTCTTCAGGCGCCCTCTGCTGCTCCTTCGCTCCAGTCCCGGCCACTGGCTTCCTGCGTGCTCCTTACTCAGGTCAGTCCCTCTTCAGCCTCAGACCCTGTGAACTGCGTTTGCTCTGTCCACATCACTCTGCCCCTGGGTGTCAACCAGATGAACCTTCTCTCTTTGTTCTGGTGTATGTTCATATTTTATTTTAACTTCTTCAGCTACTTTACATAAAATAAGCTACTTATGTTTGTCATTCTCTATTGTCTTTAAACAACATTATTTTTCTTCAAAACATGTATTGCATAGCATGCTATATACTTACTCATTTTTTACTGCCCCCCCTTGAAATGTGAGAAACTGAGGGTAGTCATTTATTGTTTCAATGATGTTTTCCTACTATAGAATACACTAATGAATGATATAATTTTATACTTAACTGACATGAAAATTTTGCCAACATAGATGGTTATCTGTAACATGTAAATTAGCATAACTGATTCATCAAGAAATAAAAAACTTAATGTTTCCAACCTGAAGAAGTATTACTTAAAGTTCAAAACAAAACCCATGAGGAGTAAATGAAATAAGTAAAACATTTAGCATAGTGTTTGACAAGTCATAGGTACTAAAAAATATTAAGTGTCACAGAATCATTGTGATTTTTATCCTTTGTAAAATCACAAAGGATCTGTGGCCTTTGGTACTGGGGATTCTCCATCCCCCTATCCAGGAAGGAATTCACTTACAGACATCAGAAATCTCTAGCTGCTAGGCACCCATCTCTAGATGCTAGTGAGGTCTTTGTTGTATTTAACACAGTGACTCCAATCCCCCCTCACTGTGGGATGAAGAGAACATTGGGAGACTTATGGCTTCTAATGCTAAACTATGACTTGTAAATATCCCTTGTAAAACCCACTTCTCAATGTACTATTATAAGATTGTAAACATAGCCATGTTCCATGACTGATGGCAACCTTAATGGGATATGATATTTGTCCCCCTCACCTTAAATGACAATAGGCATTTTTACCTTAAAAATTATGCTGATTTAAAATTATGTTACTTAATAATTGAGTTAGGCCAATGGACCATATGGAAAAAGAATGTGCAGCAACTGGTGGTATTTCATATTAGGAAAAATCTAAATATAATAGAAAATGCTTACTTGATTACCTCTTTAAGAACAATGTCTGAGTCTTTTGCAGAATAAAAATAATTCATTTCTTATCTCTTTTTAAATTTTATTGTGTAATTACTTAAAAAATTGTTTTCACAACACTCATTTTATCTTAGGCAGTGCTTGAGGTACTTTCCTATAGTCCAGAAATCAGTAACCAGAGTATCTTCTCTGTTTCTGCTTGTTTGCTTGTGTTTGTACATGTGTTTTAGTTTGAAGATGGTTGAGATAAATCCTGCTTCCTAAGTAAACCGTAGAGAATAGTGTGGCCTGTCCAAAGGAATATGATATCGAAGTCTGTCTTGCAAGTCTTCTTAGGCCGTTTTTAGCTCTAACACGTCTGTTTGCAGCAATTTCACCTAGAACTACTACGTGATCTTGAGTTTCAGATGATGCATCCTCAGGATTCACAGAACAATTATGTGGTGCTTCTTATACACTAGATGCTTCACTAGGCTTCATTGCATATATTTTCCTGTGTAATGGCATGTGCAATGGACCTTGAGAATTTGGGGGAGAGTTCTATGACAGGAATACAACCTATAGAATGCCTTATAACTATTAACAGGGTTCGTTCCTACTTCCTTTTCCATCAAATATTTAACGAGTGCTTACTGTGAGACAGATGTATACAAAATCCAGGGAGCAGCAATAGGAAAGGAGGGTAGGGTGTAGGCAAACTTAGCAGCAGTCTGGTACCAGTTACTTACATATGCATTCTTTCTGAGTAACTTGTTGATAAATACTTTTAAATATTATCCTTGCCATTGAAATCATTAGAATTAACTTCTAAAGTCAATAAGATGACAAATATAACAAAAAGTTTGGCTTCATATTTCCCACATTTAAAGAGGTTTTCAGTTTTAACATACTTGACTGTTCTATGATGTACTAAGTCATTTAACCATTGAAGAAACATGGTCATAGATTATTTTCCATAAACAAAACAAGATATTTTATGAAGAATACTAGAGCCACTAATGCCTTGCTATTAATACTACTACTATTGTTACTACCACTATGTTTTCCAATGCTAAACTAGTCCTCAAATGACTTCCCAAAATATACTTCAAATAAAATCAAACCTCCTAACCATGGCCTATAAGACACAATTTGAGCCAGCCTCTGCTTACCACTCTTAATTCCTTGTTCTTTACCTTTCCCTCTGTAACAGTCTTCCAAAGCCATAGTTGTTCATCCTAGAATTTTTTGTACATGATGCTTGCCACTTTGGAATGCTCTTCTTTTAACTTTAGATGGCCGTGCCTTTCTGATCATTAAACTTTAAATTAGGTGTCAGCTCTTCAGAGATACTTCCATCCACGATCCTGAATAGAACAGTATCTCACTTTCCCTCATGTCAAACTTATTTTTTCACTACACCCAGTAGTTCCGTAAGTTTTCTCTTATTTTTGGTATATTTACTCACTCATTTATAGATTTTTATCTATATCTTGGTCATGAAACTTACAGTTCTCTAGGGAAGTGATTTTGTCTGTCCCATTCACTGCTATCAGATTCTAGAAGAGTGCATAGCATATATTATACATATGTGTTAATGAACCTACTAACTGACACTGACTGTGTATTTTTTCTTTGATAGGTGGGTACTGAGATACATAATTTATATAAACTCTGTCATGTAATTTTCTCCACAACCACATTATGTTGGGAATATTAATATCAACCTCATTTTTATAATAAAAAGCTGATGCTTAGGAAGGTTAATAAATGCCCAAGGCCACAAAGCTGGTACAATGAGGAACTGAATGGCTGACTGCTAACACTCTATCTCTTCCTATAATCTGTTGACGTGGAACTACATGCACAAAACTTTCAACCAAGTTGGGTATCAATGAGATAGAAAGAGGGACAATATCTGCTTACATGTATTTGTAAGGATTTAAGGAGGTTATTTTACTATAAATTTTACATTATAAAAATTTCTCTCAATTTAATTCTCTAATATTATGTGCATGTCAATAATACCTTCCTGTGTGCAAAATCACAATTATTAATCTGTGGTAATGTTTCAAGAGAGTTAAACGTAGAGAAAGGTGAGAAGTATTGTTACCTATTATTCTGATATTTATTATTTGGAACATTCCTCATATTTTGAAGATGAATTCCAGTCATTAATTATTCCCTGTCATGTTGCCTTGGTTACAATTACTCATAGTAACTGAAGCTGTCGGATGCTGTAGACAGAGCATGAAAGTACTGGGTCAGATTAACACTGAGTTACATAGAATGAAAGTCTAGTCTTCTTTTAATTTAGATCACTCCCAATTCTCCTGAAATGGATTTATTAGAAACATATGGCATAAATAAAGTACATGTTTAGGTAATTTTTCCTTATAAAAATATTCCCTTTAAATCAATGCCCCTTATTCTATGCTAGAACATCTTGCCTTTTATAAATAATCTCATTCAGCCCCATATTCTATACTTTACATGCATTTACAATGGACTTCAATTAGTGTGTTTCTGCTTAGTAAGTAAATATTTGGAACACAGAGTATAAATGACAAGGATATTACATAATTTCACCGTAAGGAACCTGGATTTACAATGCTAGGAAATTATACTGAACTGAGAGAATATAGGTATTCCTCCCTCCCTCAAGGATGTGGACTATAAAACATTTTAAAATCCCTAGTGTATATCAAAAGCTATGCTTGTATGCACCAAGGAAAATAAAATAAAAAAAATAACACTGTTCATTTTATGTATGCTGAGAAGCTTTAACTTGTATTATTTCCCCCCTTAAGTCCTACTATAAAAAAGAAATGCAAGACAAATGGCTTACAAGTGTCAGACCAGTTTACAATCACCAGCATGATAAAGAAACAACACTCCATTCCCAGCATTTTTTAAGGAATTATTTGTATTTTATAGCTAGGATGTGTTTATTTCTGTGTCACTGCCTATCTCTCACTTAGCGATAATAGTGCCACCACAACTGACCTCATAGGTTGCCATACAAATGAAATCATCCTGAATACTGTATTATACAGATTTTGTTTCTGAATAGGAGTTTATATTATATACTGTAAAAATATTATCTGAAAAATGCTTCAGAATATTTTAGATATAGGGATAGATGGGTTTTAATATGATAACTCAGTAACGGTTCCTAGATAAAAAATCATGGAGAAGATATTTGAATTGTAAGTCCTATCATGTGAATACCTAATAGTATAGCCATGTGTAAGTAAGGGAGATAAGATTATAACTTCTTATTCTGGAACAATAGCCTGAGTGCCTGGATAAAAAACTGATGAGGCAAAATGCTGATCTGGCTGCTATTCATTCTGATAGTCTGGACGTTAATGAGAACAGGTGCTCAACGTTCATAACACTTGTTTCTTTTTAATGTTTTTACCAAAACTATGCAGTCACCAATAAAAAATATATTTTTCCAAAGTCCAACATTGTGGCAAAAGTATTGAGAATGTCAGTAAAATGTGCTGAGGGAGATTATGGTGCAACAATGTCTAGTGTATCCTTAGACTGAATGGAAGAGTTGTTGACTACAATTATGTAGAAAATCTGAGAGTGGGAAGTAGGTATAGGGTAACATTTTGCCAAGGTAAGGTCAAATCTCAGCTCTTTGCCTTTGAACATGAACTTACAGATGCTTCCTCAATCATGATGAAATAGCAACCTTTTTGTGTTTATGTCCTCATTCTAAGCTGAAAGTTATTCTAGAATTAGGACCAAAATAGGCCGAACTGCCTGTCATCTCACATAGTCAGAACTTAGACCACATGCTTTCTTGACTCTACCTATCCTTCCTATCTCCCCAACTCTTACCTTCTCATATCCACAAAATACCTATATTACCTTTTTCTTGGAAACTGTGTTTAATAACCACACTGAATGGTTTATTCTAGGGATATGCTAGAAAACAATTTATCTCCTTCCTTTCCCACCTTAATAACATTTAAAGAAGATTAATTTTTACTTAATTACTTCAAAGTAAAATAATTCTTTATGATCCCTGGCTGGAGTAGCTCAGTGGATTGAGCATGGGCTGTGAACCAAAACATTGCAGGTTCCATTCCCAGTCAAGGCATGTGCCTGGGTTGCAGGCCACGGCCCCCAGCAACTGCACATTGATGTTTCTCTCTCTCTCTTTCTCCCTCCCTTCCCTCTCTAAAAATAAATAAATAAAATCTTTTAAAAAATTCTTTATGATAATATTTAATTATTTTTCATCAAATACCTAGCTTATGTCTGAATAGACAAAGAAGAAATAAGATGAGACAAAAAAGTCCCCATAATGCTATCTAGTAGGGAGAACATTCCCTGTAATCACAGATTTCCCCATGTCCTTGGAAGTGGATTTGGAGTAAAATAATTGCAAATCTAGAGCATTCCCTTTAAATATTAATCCATACAAATAGAAAACTATAACTAAAATTTCCTTCACAATGCCATTCTAAAAGTTGCTGTCATGATCAATTCAAGTAAAAGCAAAAAAGAAAACTTGTTTATCCAACAAATAAAAATGTTTAATCACTTTAAGCTTAAGCTAATTTTTAAATGACTTTTTAAAAATATAAACTCAATTATTTTAGCTATGTTAAAAGAAAGAAGAGGCAGGACTTCTGGTTATGGTCAAATGAGAAGGCTGGAAAATCTTACTCTGGGGAGGAGAAATACATATAAAGCTAAATAAAAATGACAGACACAAAAGAACAGCTATTTCTATGCTCTGTAAATTTGTGGAAGGCATTTTCTGAGAGGCATTTATGCTAAAGAACTGCTGAATTTTGGGAAGTAATACTGAAAATCTGTAGTGTTCTTGCCTGTGGCTCTTCTTCATAGTTTAATTAATGTAGATGTTTGGCCAGGGCCAAGAAAACTGAAAGGATAGACTACTTTTTTTACTGTTGTGAAAGGGCTCAATTTATTGACTGATGAACAATCCCCATAACCGATGACATTATTGATAAAATAGACAATCTTTGTGGTATGTGAGTAAAGACAGCTACTCTGCTTGAGGTTGTGGTCACGCTTTGTTGAGACTACATGCGTGCATGGTGGAGACCACAGACAGATGCACTTCACACATTCCTGGTGAACCCTGAGTCTGTGTTCATGCACAGAAGATACTTGAAAGGAACCACCAGAAAGAAAACGAGGTGTCAGGATGAGAAAAACTTAGAAGTTTGCATGTTCATCCTTTAACACACATCAACATATTGAAAGCCTTACTAACTCAAGGTTGGTGAACACATGAAACATGAGTAGCCTCTAAACTACGCAGACATAGAAGTGACTTTTAGGAAGCATGAAAAGAAACAAACAAAACAACAACAATGAAAACTAAACTAAACATTGTCATTGCAGACTACAAAATTGGGAGGAGACATATTCCACAGATTTAGTAGAGGCAAGTTGCTAAACTCCAAAACAAAACAAACAAGCAAAAAAAAAACTTCAGCAATATTTTTAAGTAAAAACAGTAGCAACATTAATCTACAGGGGTAAAAATAGAATCCAGAGTTGCTGTAATATATCATTTATAAAAAAAATAAGAGACATGAAAAGAAACAAGGAAGACAAGTTGTGGACAATGTTAAATTTAGCTAATAAAGGCTTCAACACAGCCATTAAAATAAGGTCAATGAAATGAAAGAAATCGTGGTTAGAGTAAAATAAAATATGACAACAGTGAATCAACAAACAGACACAAAATAAGGAAATATAAATTATAAAAGAAAATTAAGTGGAAATTATGGAGTTGAAGAAATATAACAATTGAAATAAAAAATTTACTTGAATGGTTCCACAGCAGATTGGAAGTGGCAAAGGATAGAAATAGTTAGTTTGTAGATAGATCAAGACAAACTTTTCAATAGAAAAAAAGAGAGAGAGAAAAAAAGACAAATAAGTAGAACCTTAGAGACCTATAGGACATTGAATGTATCAATATATGTATAATAGAAAGCTCAAAAAAAGAAGAGAAAGAAGAACAGATAAAATATATGAAAAAATAATAGCTCAAAAACTCTCACATTAATGAAAAGTATTTCTCTATTTATTTGAAGATAATAAGTAAAACTTAAAGTACAAAAAGTACACAGAAACCCATACCTAAATGTATTATACTTAAAAACAAAGGTCATCAAGTGCCATGAACCCCAACTCGTAGGGTCCATGACATTGTGGATGAGATATGACAAATTCACATGGACTACCAAGTCCTGTGGAGGAAAAGGGATGGCGTGACTTCTCTCTCAAGAGGAGAAAAGCCTGGCCCCTTGCCTTGACAAATTTCTATTGCTTTTCTGAGAACATTACATGATGGTCCTTACTTGCTATGCACAGGTTCACTTTAGGTGGTTACCTTTTACAGTAAACAATGGAAAGGATGCCGCTAATCACATCACAGAAGAAGGATATGTGCAAATGCAAAGGGAAAAGTGGTTGAACTGGTTATACTCATCCTTGGAAAGTTTAGCATGGACTTTGGGAAGTTACTTTAAAGATACACAGTAAATGTTTGCTGCCTCAATTCAGGAGGAGGGAGTTTTAGCAAAAAGCAAGTCACAAAGCAGCCTAGGTACAATGCAGGCCTGGTTTCCCCCAGGAGAACCTATCCGTGGCCGTGGGTCCTGTGCATTTCCAAGTGGGAGCTAGGCCCATGCCATGCAGAACATTCTCCTATAATCAAGGATCATGTATAAAGGACCCATGCACAAAACCAAAGGGAGGGTAGGATTGAGGGTGGTAGGTGGGGGTTGGTGGGACAGGGGAGAGTGCTGGTAGGAAAATAGAGGCGACTGTACTTGAACACCAATAAAAAATTAAATTAAATTAAATTAAAAAACCAATTAGACACAAAATAATAATAAAAAAGACAAAGATCACACCTTAAAGCAGTAAGAGAAAAACAATAAATTCCATATGGGGTGAACATCAATGAAGTTATTAATTAGTTTGTCATCTGAAATACAAAAACAAAAAATAGTGGAATGAAATATTTAAAGTTCTAAAAGCAAACAAAAATAACCAAAAACAAAGATTTCCATTTCAAACAAACAACAACAAATACTAGCCTTCAAAAATCAGGGAATATATGAACATTCACAGATAAAGACTGAAATAATTTGTTCATGACAGCTCCTAGACAAAAATACTAAAAAAATTCTTAAAGCTGAAAGGATTCACATCAAAATTAAGGTAGAAATGATAAACTGGTAGATCAATATAAATGATGATATATAACATGTCTCTTCCTTTTCTGAAGACATATACAATTGATTGGAGAAAGAATTTTAACACTGTGTTATATGGTTTATAACTAGTAAAATAGCACACTGAACACAAAGCAATTTGAAGAAAGGAAATATTAGAGATGAAAGCAAAAGTCAATGAAATACTTAAAAATAGTACCTAAATAAATGGAACCAAAAGTTCATTCTTTGAAAAATCTAACAAACCTGACAAACCTGTTGGATTGGCCAAGAGAAAAAAGGAAAAGACACATTACTAAAATGAGAAATGCAGCAAGAGACATTACTATTGACCCTAAAGATGTGAAAATCTTATAAAGGGGTATTATAAATAACTTTATGACAATGAATTTTAAAATTTCAATAAAGTAGACAAATTCTAGGAAAACATAAACTACCAAAATGACTGAAGAAAAACTAAAATATCTATATAACACATAATTAATGAAATTCAATTGGTAATTTAAAATATTTCCATAAAGAAAAATCTAGGCTCAGATAGCTTCTGTGGTGAATTTTACCAAATATTTAAACAAGAAATAATTCTTTTTTTTATTATTATTTTAATGATTGCTTAAGTACATTTTTCTCCCCTTTACTCCCAATCAAGCCCACCCACCCCCCTCCCATCTTCCCTCCCATTAC